>JABASF010000284.1:0-49262 GCA_019776145.1 Harlomillsia oculata | reverse complement strand
ATCATGATAATGTCGAGAGGAGACGACACAAGTAAGTACTCGGTTGTTTAAATACGCTTCTTTGTTGATGGGCTTATTCGCTGCATAACAGTCAGTTTGGGGTTATGTGGGAATCATGCGATCAAATTTTACTCTTAAATAGCAATTCGGGTGTGAAAATGAAAACAGGACAGATTACAGTGCCTTTCTTGGTTTTGTATTTGGGCATTATTTGACCGGTTAACGGTTGGCTCAGAGTCAAAAGGGAAAAAGTCGCATTGCTGTATGCTGTGGAAATGTTATACAGATTCTGTAAATGGTTGGGATTTTAAAGCAGGGAAATGGAAGATTGTGCGGATATGCTCGTGCCATTGGAGTTTTGCAGGTTTTTGGTGCATCCATCCTCTGCCTCTGTGTATATTTGTCTTTTGTCTATTTCCTTTCGTTGTGGTGTTACTGGTGTGTTAGCGTTTCGCAATCTCGTGCATTATTCCTGACTCTTGCATCTATGTGTGCGAAAATGTGGAGTGAGCAGATTGTGCGGATTTGTGTACGAATTTGATATTGTGTTTGATACCACTGCAGAGCTCACCGGTCTCATTCTAAGTATGAAGATCCTCAGTGGAGACTCAGACTTGGGTCAGAAATGGTCGATGTGTCCAATAGACCACTTCTCAACGAAAAGTTTGAGAGCACCGACACGGACATGACCACTCTTGCTGATGTCGACAAGGATGACCTCACTTGTGAGCCAAATCACCTTTATTAAACTGTTTTGCTTTGATTAATTCGTCTAATGCACGCTTATATTACGATGCAGTTTTGTATTTTTTTATTTAGCTCATCGGTTTCAGGATAACAAAGGCTTTCGTCGACACAAGTTCTTCCAGAAGGAAAGCGACGATGTTGCGGGACCTTCGGGTCAGAAACAGCCTCTTAAGTACGACCATCAACCACATGAAGTAAGCAAACAAATCTTAGTTCAATCACTTAATGTCTTACGTCGTATGTCGAAACTTGTTGGTTCATTTACCAAATGGATTCTCTTGTTTAGATTTTCGTGGAATTGGACATTTTGTCAGGGCAGGGAGACGAGCGAGAATGGAAGGTAATGCAATGCACTTTGACACTACATTTCTCTCGACTTCTACTCTAATCTAAGATAGAAGTTCAATTAATTAAGTAGCTATTTATAATGTCTGTGTGTAGGAAGCTGCCCGTTGGATCAAGTACGAAGAGGATGTGGAAGAAGGGGCTGATCGATGGGGAAGGTGACTTACGAATTACATTATTTGCATGTTTAAATGTTCCAACTTGTGTACATGTGGGGCTAAATGAGACTGACTTCATTGTTTCCCACATTCCCACTTTCATAGACCGCATGTGGCGTCTTTGAGTTTTCACTCGCTGATTAATTTGCGACGGTTGATCGAATCAGGTATTATTATAAGTTTGTTTCTTTCAGGATATACGGGAATGTTATCGCAATAGTTATTATTCTGTTTCAAATTATTTAAATGTAATAGGAGTATGCTTGCTGGACTTGGAAGAAAAAGATCTTCCGGGTATCGCATATCGGGTTGTTGAGCAAATGACAGTGGAAGAAGTGATTTTAGCCGAAGAGCGAGGAATGATCATGCGATCCTTGTTATTGAAACATAAACACGTTCATGATCACGAGAAGACATGGAGGTTCCATCTTCGCAGAAATACAAACACGGGAAGTCTCACAAGTCTCTTTGAGGCAGAGAATAAAAAGCATAGTCGTGGCGGTAGTGGGAGCGGTAGCGGTTCCGCTATGACTGGGCATAACGAAACTTCAACTTCTTTGGTGCATCAAAATTCGTCTACTGCCACTGGACTGACCAGACGAAACTCGGCTGCTTCGCGTCTCGTCACAGACTCCATTGGAAACGGACATGGGCATCACCATAATCAAAGTAGCCGACAAGGAGAAACCACTACACCGAACTCCCCACTCAATCAAAGCGGACAGCACATCGCGGTGGACTTGAGCAAGCTGTCCATGTCTACATTGTCCGAAGAGGACATAAAATGGGCCACCAATAAGGAGAGCATTCTTCGGCGCATTCCAGTTGGAGCAGAAGCTTCCATTGTTTTAGTCGGCAAAGATGATTTGTTAAAACACCCCGTGATGGCTTGGATTCGTCTTGCGGAGAGTGTGTACATGCCTAACATCACAGAAGTGCGCATATTATCATTGTTTCTCGTGTTTTGAGCCATATGTTTTTATGATCTTGTTGACATTATCGTCAATGGTTGACAATTTTAGGTGCCCATTCCCGTACGATTTATCTACATTCTTATGGGACCGAGTCATTCAGATTTGGATTACAAGGAGATCGGACGCTCTATTTCTACACTCATGTCCAATCGTGTAAGTTTAAACCAGGAGTATCCTTCAATTGAAACAATTTCATCTTTTTTACTCGTTCAGTTTTGTTTATAAAATTTTTTATTCCAAACTCAGCATTTTCATGAGATTGCTTACAAAGCTGAAAATCGGAAGGATTTGCTCAAAGGCATACACGAGTTTCTTGATGAGAGTATCGTATTGCCCCCAGGAGATTGGGATGACGAACTCTTCCCTTTCGACGGTACATTTAGCAATCCTAATAAGAATTTTATGGGTCATTGTATTGTTTCCATGTATTGTTGAATGTAATTAATTACGGTGTTTTTCACAGAGTTGAAGGAAAAGAGCGAAGCAATCCGAAGACGAAAGGAACAACGACGCTCTGTTGTCATGAAGGGGACGCTCATGGAATCTGCAAAGACGAAGGAATCCGACGACGAAGACGAATCCCGCTTTCAGCGTACTGGCCGTTTCTTTGGTGGTGTCATCGCGGACGTGAAACGACGTTACCCTATGTATTTGAGTGACATAAGGGACGGAATTCGAATGCAGGTCGCTGCCACACTCATTTTTGTATACTTTGCGGCTATTTCTGGAGCCATTGCATTTGGAGGAATTCTGAGTTAGTATATCATACGATTCTGATTATTTGTTGAGTATATCCACTGTATTGTACGTATCACTTATACTGTTTAAATTCCTTAATTTGTAGGTTCCAAAACGAAACAACATATTGGAATTTCAGAGACTCTGATAGCTACTTCTGTTGGAGGTGCTATTTTTGCAATTTTTGCTGGTCAGCCTCTCATTATCATTGGTGTCACTGGGCCTATGCTCCTCTTTGACGAAAGTCTTTTTAAGGTGCGTACTTCTTTGAACCTTTTCAACTAAAAACAATAATATTTATACAATTGTATGTGCAAGTGTAACTGGGAAGAGAGCCTTTTTTTGTTAGTTTTGCGAGTCGAGGGACATTGCGTTCCTTCAGATGCGATTCTGGATTGGAATATGGCTCGCTTTGATTGGAATGCTGTTTACGTGCTTTGATTTGAGTTGCATCGCACGATATTTCAGTCGTTTCACTCTCGAGATCTTCGCAGCACTCATTTCTCTTCTCTTCATCTACGACTCGGGCTCTAATCTCGTCAGCATCTTTTATTCTCATCCTGTTCAACTGGTATACATAGTGTCTAATGACAGTGACGCGGATTATAATGCCACTATGATCAGAACTGAGTCACCAGACGGAGATTTCGCATTGCCAAATACTGCATTACTTTCTTCCGCTTTGTGTTTGGGCACGTTTTGTATTGCGTATACATGCCGATGGATTCGCAACAGCACATATTTTACTAACCTGGTGAGTATTTACGAACTTTTATAATGTATGTAATTATTACTTCCTAATGATGATAACAAATACAATTAATAACTGTTTTTAATTGAAACGAATTTTCTTTGTAGATTCGAGTGTCTCTTGGCAATTTTGGTGTTCCTATTGCCATTTTCTTGATGGTGGCTATTGATTACTATGTGTTGCAAGGTAATGTTGTTACAGAAAAACTTAAAGTTCCTAAAGGACTGGACAACACTAAACCGTCAAGAACGTCTTGGCTGGTGGATCCCTTTGAAGGAAACACTCCATGGTGGCTTCCGCTTGCAGCCATTCTTCCTGCCTTCCTAGTATTCATGTAATGCATGAGTAACATTAGCATATTAAAGTAACCTTCAGCAGGTTAGTTAATGTCAAAGCTTATAAACTGATCGTTGACGTATTCGATTGTGCAGCCTTCTTTTCATGGAGACAAGCATTTGTGGACTTCTCATCGGTCAAAAGGAGCGGCGATTACGGAAGGGTACTGGCTTTCATTTGGACATTCTGTTGATTTGCCTTATCAACACTGGTGTTGCATGCATTGGAGGGGCGTGGGTATGTGCTGCTACGGTTCGTTGTGTCACACACGTATCGTCCTTGACGATTTTCTCCACGAACAATCCTCCAGGAGAAAAGCCTAAGATTTTAGGCGTGCATGGTACGCTATTACAAGATTTATCATATCACAAGTCGTTAGGTTTGGAATCTGAGGTTCTTTTGTAATCATTTCGCTTGTTTTCTACTTTGTAGAACAAAGACTCTCAGCCGTGGTGATCTCACTGATGGTTGGCTTATCCGTAATCATGGCACGAGTGCTGATGCTCATCCCGATGTCGGTTTTGTTTGGAGTGTTTCTCTACATGGGGATATCCTCCATGAGCGGAATTCAGTTGTTTGAACGCTTCGGATTGTTATTCAAGGAAGTGGAGAACCACCCACAAGTTCCTTACGTTCGCAGAGTTCGAACTAGCAAGATGCATTTGTTTACAATCATTGAGATGTTGTGTCTTGTCATCCTCTGGGGCATCAAAGAATCACCGGCAGCGCTTGGATTTCCATTCCTTCTTATTCTTTTGGTCCCGTTTCGTTTGTACATTATTCCACTGATGTTCAAACCCAATGAGCTCATGGCGGTATGAATTAAAATGATAAACAATCTATATAACTGAATATTATTTGCACATTGTTTTATTCCTGTATGAAACCCATTTGTATGCATCCGTGCAGCTGGATGGAGACGGAACTGACAAAGAGATTCGAGAAGCCCACGCTGGCACTGTGGACGAAGCGACTTTGCTAATAAAAGCAAACGAACAGCAGAGCAAAGAGCTTGTCAAGGATAAGGAAAATGGACACGGAGGTATTAATGAAAATGGTCTTACTCCAGATATTCAAACTGTCTAAGGTTTCGTCACATCACATGTAGGTAATGCTTCTTATTATTAGTAATTTTGCATGCCACCGTAAGTCCAAATTGTGTTACGTCAAACAAGGCCTTTGTTCGGCTTATAATTTACCCAGTAATTTCAACTAAATATTCGACCTACTACTATAATAAAATTTGCGATTGTTAATGTTTAGTTAATTAAGTTGCGATTTGTTACTTCTTCTGATACATAGTCAGTGTCATAGTATACAAAATAATGTTTAACGCTATTTTCATGACCAGATTTAATTGATGGCAGTTTGTTCTAGTAATTTAGTGTCAAAATTACGCGGTTTGACCTTTCCATTTAATTAAGACGTCGTATGCTATTCAAATTGCCGTTTCCAATGTGCTAACGATTTACCTGTGACTTATAGACAATAGACAATACGGTGAATGATAATCCACAAATTAATGTTTTTATTCCTAAGTAATTACCATAGTGACTATTTTTGTAAGCTGTTGAATTGTTTGGAAAAACGATGAAAAGGATGTGAACTTACAAACGTATTTCCTGTTAATGACAATGCAGATCAGATTTGCTTAGATTATAGATGAAAATGATTATTAGTAATGATATCAATTATCAAGCTATTGACAACCATTGAGACTGCGAGAAATGTGAACCTGATACAAATGAATAAAATATACATTTCAATTATACATTATTACATTACAAATCCTTGAAAATCGATGAATATATATAAAGGAACAATTATGATAATAGAATAATGGCGTCATTAATTAATTAATATTATTTATTGATGTAAACACTCTTTAATAAAGTTTTACGGAGGAGAAACCATGAGAATGGCGCATGTGGATTTAGTTTATGTTATTGCTTTTGTAGTACGACTTGCGATTGCGACAACTTGTCAAATGCAGGCAAGAAAGTTTGGATTCATTAGTGGAAATGAAAACGAAAATGAGGAATACTTGATGAAGACTGAAGACGCAGGGAAAGTCTTGTTAGTGTGAGAGTGCATGAATGCGGGGGTTTTTCAGATAGAAAAAGTTATTACCCGGGAATGAAAGTGCGTCTGCCGTAACTACGTGCGACTACCCAAACGATTAGCGTCATCAGCATGTCATGGTCTACGCAAACAAACACGATCCCGATCCCGGTTGCCTCTCTTTCAGATTCATTCGACATGTATGAATCAGTAAAGTTCTTGCCATTTTTCGCACAACACACCAGCGAGTAAGGCAACATTTTTAATCTGCTCATTCTGCTCATTCTAATTTTAGGAGTTTACTTTCTGGGATCGGCTATTCTCTGTTATTAGTTTTTCTGCCGTATTTATCGCATTATCAGCTACAACAGCAGCAACTATAATATGTCCTGCAAGAGCTCACTTTTATCTTGTAATTATCCTACTAGGCATTATTATATTATATTTACAAGGTTTCGACTTTCAAGATAGTGCACATTTGCATACGACTGCATTTTATGGCAGCCCTCCAGTCTGGAATATGCACACGAGAGAAATTGTTAATTTATAGTCATTTGAGGTTGTGATCTATAGTTCTCATGTTTTCTTAGATTTCACAATTTTTGCATAGCCGACGACGATGAAGAAGACGAAAACAAGTCTCATATCCTTGGGTGCAGTGACCGTGAACTAATCTCTTGAACCAAGTTCTAAGTAGTATTTCTTCAAAACGTTTCGTGTTGAAATAGTTGACCTGAGTGACCTGCTGGTGGCTACGATGGCTGCTGCTAGGGAATCGTTGTCTCCTTTTCTCAAGAGTGCGTCAGCACGAAGACTAAGTTTGGAACTTTGTCAAAAAATAGGGACGCAACTATTGTCTCCAGTGCCTTCGCTATGCTCAACCTTCCAGGCGTTGGTGTCGCCGAATCGAAACGGTTCTGTCAATACTTCCAATACAATGAAGTATTCACCGGGTAGAAGACGCGGATCGGATTTCGGTGTGGAAACAAATATTTCATCAGGCATGGGCACTGTTGGACCCATGAGACGAGGGTCACTCACACCCTTCACTTCAATACCATATTCCATTCCAACGATCAAAGTGGAGAAAGTCAAGAACAAGAAAGGAACGCCGTTGAAGAAATCCAGTAGCGTGTCAACTTTGTCCATTCCAATGGGATTATGTCCTCCAAGGATTATGTGTCCTAGAGAGTCACCTACGCATTTGGAGGAAATGGAAATGGAACTCGATGAAAATGAAATGCAAGATGGTGATAATGATGAATGGTTAACTCGTTCACGTAGCCGCCGGACTCCCAGACGGAAGTCCTCAAGTCGTACGGACATTGATGACGACTTTGTCGAGTTTGTCGAAGCTCAATGCAAATTGCGCCTTAATGTTGATCATGTTCTGGGACGGGGAAGTTTTGGAACTGTCGTCACTGGCATTTATAAAGGTAATCTAAACCTTTGCATGCCCCCGATTTTTGACCATTTATGCTTTATTATTATGCTTTTTATTTTTGCTAAAAATTATGCTTTATTATGCTTTATTATGCTTTTAAAATTTTGGAAAAAACATATTTGGAATCCTCTTTTTTTGTAACAAACTCACGCGGCAACCATAGGTCAATTCTACATTATGCTTTTTTATGCTTTTGGTTGCTTTGATCATTGATCATTTTTTTAATATACATGTGGTTACAGGTGAAAATGTGGCAGTGAAAGTTATAAGCAAAAAAAGTCGTCAACACCGAGATTCATTAAAAGCTGAAGAAAATGCACTTTTCCTTCCGCCACATCCACATGTTGCAACAATTATTGACATCTTTCAATTGGGATCGGAAAAGGCACTTGTTCTTATGGAACGACTTATGAAAGGAAACCTGTTAAAAATCTTAAACGATCCCAAAGTCAATTTGGACATGTCAAGAAAAATCCGATTCGCACGGGATATTGGGGAAGCACTGCACTTTTGCCATTCTCAAGGCATTTTGCACTTGGATGTGAAACCTCAAAACGTTCTAATGGATCGAACTGGAATGTGCAAGTTGGCTGATTTTGGGAACTCCAGAAATGTCTTGGATTTGACACAACTTCCCTCCACTCAATGGAATAAAGTATAATTTATTTTTTTAGATCGTAGTTTTCTAATCTTTAATGAAATTGATCAAACTTGAGTACAAATTGCAACACGTGTATGTATATGAAAGATAAAAGTAATCAAATCATACTGGTATATGAACAAAATATTTCAGCTTGAAGGAACGGTAGCCTACAAATGTCCAGAGTTATTCCGAGGTCAAGTACCCACCGAGAAATGTGATGTCTACTCCTTAGGGATTACCATGTGGCAAATTCTCTCTCGTGAAAGCCCTTACAACTCGGAAACTGAACATTCAATCATTTACAAGGTTTTAAAAATGTCCACAAACTAACACAAAATTCTGATAAGTGACCGTGCGATTTTAATGATTAATGATTTTAAATGTTGTATAGGTGGTCGCTCAAGGACTTCGTCCCACAACAAACGTTGCTTACATCACAGCTCAGATGGGATCATCACTCAATGTCCCTACATTAAGAAAATGTTCCACTGCCGGTGTCAACAACAATCGAGGTCGACCACTAGCCTCCGTTAACGTGAACCAAGAAGAATGTCAAAATGCAATTATTCAATACATGTCGCTTTACGAAAAATGCTGGGCAGACTGTCCTACATTGAGACCTGACATTCCCACGATTCTCAAACAACTTGAGTTCCTGCAAACTTGTTTGTAAAACTTAGTTCTAGGAACAATCAAATAATCAATGTTGCGTGAATGAAATCAGAAACATAATACCAGTAATACCAATGCAGTAAAATTATGGTGATACATGAATATATGTAATGTACATTGCCACTTTTGTAATGGGTTGCTTAACTAAAAATAATAATGAAATCATACAAAAATAAACATTGCATGTCAGTAAGTTGCAAAAAAGAATGCACTGCGCGTAAAGTCTAGTGTAAAAAAAGACTGTATGAAACAGCAAACTTTATTGGTCAGGAATTTCTCCGCCGGGTACCAGCTAATACAAAAAATTTGTAATAAACAAATATCATGATGTTGAAAAAAGCAATTTATTGACACATTGCATAAGAAATTTGAATACGATGAATAATAATTACCATAGTAATGTTATTGCCATTCAGGAGAATTTGTTCGAGTCGAGTGACCCGACGACCTTCTGACGTAGACTCGTACTCAGTGACGTCTTCAAGAACCATGTTGACGTAATCGTCAAACCCGAGTAATGTACCCACAAGCTCCTTATCATTCTTCATGATAATGTGTATTCGGGACCCAATACACTTATCCACTAATTCTGTAAACCAAAATGAATAAAATGCGATTCTTAATTACATTTTAAATATCTTATATGATAAATTGTAATAAAAGTGTAGAAAACGCCAACACACAAGGCGCCGAGGCGCGTAACAGAACAAAAGCCGGTATTGATTTAACACTAAAACAAAGATTTAGTACAAAAGAACCTTGATATAACTATTACTGATTAGGATAGAACAAAAAACGGAGAATTGAATAAAAGGAATGACCTACAGTTAAAAGTGACATTTGACCTTACCCAAAGGAAGAAGAGTGGACGGGTTCGCCGTGGTGGACGAGGCCATGTTGAGTTCAAGAGTGAGCGGGTGGGCCACAATACGGCGCGCACCCTTCTTGTCAAACTCATCAATCTCTCCTTCGTATTCCTATTCGTTTCGTATTCGTGTATAAACTCGAATCTCGGACAATAACAATAATTTTTGTCCATCTCTCAATTCTCAACATTAGTTTTACCCAACGAGAACAAATTTACAGTTACCCTTTATATTGTCGGTGACCAGAACGAAGTGACCAGTGCTCATGTGACCTTTGGGGTTCTTTGTGTTCCTGACTCCTCTAGCTTCAGTTTATTAGGTGAGTAAATTGTTTTTTCTTGAACGTCACGTCACACCTGATTTTATTAATTTTATACCGTTAGTTACCATTTTTGACCAGCTAGTTCATCACTGTTATCTCGTTTAGTCTTGTTTATTGTCATTTCAATGCTGACATGTCACCCGGTGTTTTCTCATTTTATATTACGTATATATTTGGGCATATTATTTACAGAGATGTTTCGTATTGTTGCATTTCTTAAATGAAACAAACAACCATTAGTTTTTAATAAGGATTTTGAGAAACTTGTTATTAAGTTTATGTTTACATTGATTTTATGCATTTAATTGTCAGCAGGAGTTTGAGACGATAACTAAGAGGACAAATGGATTAGTTTATTTTTGTGTTTATTTTGTTGATAAGTACTAGTTTGAATCCGTAACGTATTGTCATCGTTGATTTATGTTTCTGTCGTCAATCATGTACAATCGTGTGCGATCGTTGGTTACTTTCAAATACGAGTAATGACCAAATTTATTGGAAATGTTGTTATGCCCGGGCGGAAATGAGATAATTGACATGGCTTTTTTGACAACTCCTCCACATTTGTTGGTAAACATATAATGCAGATGCAGAGTTTATCTTATCGAATGACTGCAGTGCAATGTTCGATAGCAATTTAAACCACCCACTGCAAATGTTGTATTACCGTACTGTGCGTGCCGTTTACTAACTTTAAATTACCATTGTTATGACTATTGATTACAAAAGTCGCTTTTGTGATTGTCGACATACTTTATTTTATTATGCATGCGTTCAATTTAGTTGTCGTCGTTTGTCATTTGTAAATATATACATAGTATCGATTATCAGTTGAGATAATTGGTTTGGTTCATATTCCGAATTATCGATCATAATTCACTACAATTTCATAGCGAAGAAAACCTTGCCTTATTGGCATATAAATGTATTGTACTATTCGTATTATTGTCTTTTCCATTGAGATTGTTCTTGTCAACAGTTTTTCGTCGAATTGATGTTCTCCTAATAATACAATTATATAATTATACAATGGAAGATTTATTCTTTCAAATGGTATATCCACTACAAGTCTAGTGTTATTGTTCACTATGAGATCATGACACGAAGGGTCCTCGTATCACATCGAGGTCATCTGAATCATCATAATGCGAGGTCATCTGTAGATGTTTAAGTACCTTTGTTGACTTTGAGTATACTTTGCAGCTGAGTATGCGTATTGCGTAGTTTGTATTAAAACATTAAAAGTGAAACAAGATTTTTATGCTGCTTACACACGAAAACTAAATACCTAATATCTCTTTCTCTTTAAGGATTTTTGTTTTAAGCAAACTTCCATTTTTATGAGATGATTATTTTATAACTTTTCCTATCTTTTTCGCTGTTGCGAGCACCGTATCGTACCGTAATATTTGCAGTTCGTGGTGACCCAAGCATAACCTCGCTGTACTCTCACTCATTGTACCGTTAACTCCGTTTGGCCTTCGCAATAATACAAGCCTTAGTCTGTAAAGTATGTTTATAGTTTATACGTTGGATTCACTAAGGGTTGGTTGGTCATCGATTTCTGACTCGACGATTGCGATGATGTGCTGACGATGCTTGTTGCCGGTAATGATGAATGGTAACTGGTGAGCGCCAAAGGTGGACGGTTGACGTTGAGTTTTTAGCTTTCTGGAGAGAATGGGTCTGTTTCTTGAAGGACATGAGGAGTTCAGTAAGAAAAATAGGTGCGAAACAGTGTCTCGTCATTTTGACGAAAAAGAGAGTCTGTGTCTTTTGTCGTGAAAGACAATAGTCGTTACGTGAGTGCGACACACGAGCGGGTTTCGAAAGAGATTTTTGTCTACTCTTTTCTGTGTTCAGCCGGACGAAAGAGGAAAGACTATGTTGAATTGGCACAAATTGAAACTGAGATAGAGACAGGCAAAGACACAGACACAGCGAGACAGAATAAGAAACGCTCTCACAACACGCACAGTTGTTGTCTTTCAAAATCCTATATGTGAGAAGAACAAGACACAAAAAAGGGACGGGAGCATAATATCCTCAGAATGACGAAGCACAAAATCCTTTCAAAAAAGTGTCTTTTCTGGACAACTTTGAATGCGATGCGTCATGCGTCAAAGGAAATTTATATATAGGACATAATATGCAGCATCACCTGTGCTCTGGACCAAAAATAGGAGACAATGAAAATAGGAAATTAGTATTACTTTCTTTCGTATACACATAAGATGCACGTATTATAACTTCTTTTGCCAAAATGCAATTGAAGTTTTGTAGTTGTACCGGGATTTTGTACGTGTTTAATTGTGAATGAGCACGCAGAGGAAATGGCTCAGATGCTAGAGATCTCCAGAACGAAGATTCGCTGAATGGAATTCCGATAGACATATATTTTACTGACGGGTGGGCCATTCAGAAAGAAATAAAGACCTCTATTAGTATTCTGGTCACAAGAACATGAATGGACACGAAAATCTCCTTGTTCCTTCATTTCTTCCTCTTGACTTTTGAGCAGGATTAAGTCGTTGTGCAGCAAACGACGAAAAATCCATTACGCAGTGTTTGCACGATTATTAGATTTTCGGACACAACTTGAGTATTGTGTGTTGTGTAATGTAGTACTAAAAATCCTTCATTAGTGAGTAAATGAACAACGACAGGAAAATTTCGTTTTAAATTATTAGTGTAGTAGGTCCTAATAATTAATCCTAGAATGGTTAACATGGGACACCAGTTAGTTGATTATATAGTGGAGACTGTTCAAAAAATGAAAAGCGGATCTTGTCACGATGATGTCACGATCGGAAGTGCTAAGTTGAGTGGACGAACCATGAAATTTTTGTGTTAAAGTAGGAGGAAGTTTTCATGCTCATCTTCGTTTTGTAATGATAATGTGTCAAGCATGAGTGAGTTTCTTTTTTCGTTTCTGTATTCTCAACCTCACGCCGCGGCATCATTGTGCGACAAAAATTCTTCATTTTAAATTTTGAAATTGTCATTAAAGCTAAGTAAATTTTCACACAGCGTTTGTCTCTAGTACGTGCAGTACATCGCTTGTTTGCTAATCACAATTTATTTTAACAAACTCCCTGTTGCGAAAAGGTATTAGAGATAATTTTTTAACCCGTTACTTTTTTGTGAAGCGATTTCTTCGAGCTGATTCTCGCCTTGTTGAGCGAATGAGATGTGTCGAATGAAGAAGAACATGTTTTTTTGAAAGGTGAATTATATTGCAAATTGAGAAAAGGCAAGCGAGGAAAAGAATTGCTTCCTTCTTTTTGAGAATTGACGTGGTTTTATAATATGCCGACAGACAAGGAATAAAGTCTTTCTTGTAGTTTATTGAAGAGACGAGTACTGACTTTTCTACTTCACAACTGAGCAAGCGTTCTCATTCATGTCCACCCGTTCATTCATGAGATGTGATTTGTGATCATCCTCTTCTGCTTCAAATATCTTTCAAAACTTTTTCCAAAGTTGTGCTTGAATCCTGTGGGTTCTTCTTGTTCATTAAACAATGCAATCTTTTATTAGTTCTCACAGTCATAATGTTTTCCTGCGGGCTATGCAAAAGAAATGGAAATTGTTACCTTCGTTCAGGGGTGATTGAAGATAAAAATTATTTATAATTCATTCATGGGTCAGGTAATATAGGAAATCCAGATTCGTAAAGGTTGAAAAAGTCCCGGGTGTGTATGGTGTATATGTTTCTAGGACTTTTCTAATGTCGAGGTTAAGTCATTAATGGAGCTGAGATTTTACGTGTTTGCTCAGAAGAAGCGAAGAATGAATGGAGTTTATTCATTGTGCTCTCGAGTTTTGAAGTACATTTGCTTAAAGGGAGGAGTTGAAAGGACTCGTGTGAGTGAGAACTTTGCTTTACCGTGCTACCTAACGTGGCTGGCTATGAGAAAATCACTTGGCTAGTGTCTTGAACCGTTGAACAGTAAGTATCTCGAAAATCAAAAGAAAGGGAAGAGTCGAAGAGTGCATGTGTCGACGTCGACTCAACGTCGTCGGTCGCGTTGCCTTCTTGATGCACACGCACGATTGCAGTCATCGCAAACTCGCACATTCAGTCAGTCCAAGTCGCGACGCGATGCTTAAGAGTTTCGCTACATCATAGTTTGATAAGTTCGCAACACGAGTCTCGTGTGCGTTGTGCGATTATTTTCCATAAAGCTGAATCAAAAGTCAAGTCGGAAAAGTCAATTTGTATATTCTAGTGCATATGGCATTGTTCATCGTAATCTTTGTTATCAACCTGTTTCTACAAGTGTTTGTGTGTTTCATAGTTTCATCATTTAAATTTCGTATAATTTGTGGGCAAAGAACTAAATTTTTGTACAAGATACAGTTCAAAAATACATGACATCAAATATCCACGTGGAAACGACATAGAGAATTTGCCAAGACAAATGGGGCGTGAGGGATACTTGAAATGTGGAATTTAATGATGAACGACGCACTGGGATCTTTCCGAGACGGATAAATGTTCTACTGTATTCTTGTTCTCCAGCATCTAGCATTCGGATTTTTTCTCGTACTGTGTGTGTGTTGATTTGAGAAGAAACCGGTGGATTGTTCAGTAAAAGTGTTCGACGAGGGAGACATTTTATAACGTGTCTACTATTACATTTGCACAGTACTACTCGCGCAAACTTGAGTGTGCTTCAGGGAAGCTTTAGGTGTTTTTTCTTCAAATTCCTCATTTGGGATGTCAACGTGTGCTTTAGTATTGCACAAACATGAGTCGCATCCTTGTAAGTCATGTCATAAGTTTTTCCAAACAAGCGCTCTAGCTCACATTTCGATTTAACCGTTTTTGTTACTTGATCCTGTGGTGACTAATGTATTATAGCCTTTATAGCATTGATGAAACTTCCATTCTGTGTGTCGTGTCGGTATTATTGTGTTTGCTCTCTTTTATATTTGTGGTAACGAAATATCAGTGGTAACGATGACGATGACACATAGTTCATAGTTGATTGTTTTGCGAATTGATGGACGTGGACGTTTCTGCGAGGAATAATGGCGTCGACGCCGCTCTTGTTATCTCAATTGGGGCAAATGTTATTGCGGTTCCCTTTCTTGTCCTATACGTGAGTGGCGCATGACGCACTGACCTCGTTCATTTAAGAATGATGAATGATTAAAACTGTACTCGGGTTTTGTGTTTCATTAAGCATTCGGCAGAAATTGCAAATTGCAATGCGAATTTTCTTTTGGGGTAGCATCGATCGTAGATCTTTGTTCATTGCGGTTTGCTATATTTATGTAAGGAACGACAAATTGTGCGCACTTGTGGAAATGGACGACGTGTTGATCCATGTGCGAAATTTTGGAGGTTATTGGAGCGTAACGTGTCTTATCTCACTATGCAGTCTTCTCAGGTGCAGAACTTCGACTTTTGACATTTTTGATTTTGAATGTGTGAATAATAATATTTTGTTACATGTGTGTTTGGAGCGTGTGCAATGTAAATATTATACATATTTTGTAGCGAACAGGAAAGAATCGTATTAAAATTGAGTTGATTCTTTGGAGCTTAGCCAAAGGTTGAGGTTGTGATGGAATATTATAATATGCAATTCTTGCTCGTTTTTCCCGTGACTAAGAATGCCAAGAATGTCTTGTCAACAATCAAAAGGAAATGCTGCACCAAAGAGGTTTTTTCTAATAAGGCTTATTTGTGTTTTTGGCATGGTAAGACGATTGAGATTGTGCGAGCTCCCGTTTTGCCATTTTGCCAGATTCAACGGTGGTGAACACATCCACATTCCTTAGTTGGTTTTTACACATTTGGATTTGGATTTGGTATAGTTTGTCTCCTCTCACCGCTCTGTTTTTTGTCATTAGATTAGAGAGTACAATTTGCATTCAACCAGTGTCTTTTCTCTTCCGTGTTTTGCCACTGCCACCTTCTTTTGTTGTAGCTGCTATTTTCGCAAATCTTCCCAGGTTTCCAAGTAGAAGCGCTAGGATGCATTTGTGATTGGCTGACTGGGTGGTTCGCACCCGGCGTGTCACCAACAATGCTAATGATTTCAGAGGCCCCGGGTGTCCTTGTTTTCAAGTCGTTCTATGTAACTCATGCACCATTTCGCCTCAAACAAATGTTTCAAAATAAGAAGCTGATTTACCAATAACCATCTACATAGAAAAGACGATTAGAATGACCATACACAACACTGGTGACGCTGGCACCTAGTAAAGACATTCCATGCCTAGTCCATGCCGCGCATTGTAAGCGATCTCAATTTTTACATTGTCTGTTGTAGTGCATTGCAGGTACGACTTTTTTGACCTGGTCCACAGATTATGTTATGGCGTTCTCATTTGCATCTCTTTGTAAGCTCGTTGTTGAGTATCTTTTGATTCCCGCCGTCCACAGTGGCATTTTGTTTGACACTTATCGTGTGGATGCTAATGCCAGGTCATGATGTCACATCATGAGTGACGTAGTGATGTAGAGAATGATCATTTGGGTGGTTCCAAGTGGTCGTGAGTCTGCTAATTGGAAGTTTTAGAGTGGAGAAAATTGACTTTTGAAGTAGAGCTAGAGGGAAGGATGATGAGTAGCAGAGCAAAAGATGCGTTCAAGTGCTCTCGTCCACATTCCAAAATGGATTTCGAATGCATGAGTGAGAAGCATTTTGCCTTCTCAGTGTTCTGAGCAGCTCAAGTAGCTTTTCGTCTGGCAAAAAATGTCAAGTGGAAGGGAGCAACGAGAATGGGAACGAACCATTGCATTGTCAATTTGGACTTTCCCTGCTGTGATCGATGTTCCAAATTGGGCTTTCTTATTAATATGTTATTAGTCTGCCAGCCAGATTTATAAATAGAATATGTTCCCAAAAAATCCGTCTGTTTGACATTCGCGACCTTTCTCTCATTAATTACATGTGGAAGACGAGAATGCTTTTTACGATCAATCATATTCACTATAGCGTTTCATGAAACAGGTGAGAAAGCCGTTGATTAAAGTTATTTTGAAACAAGTATAAACTTTCCTGAATTCCGGAAACAACTTAAGCAGATTTAGCACTTAACGTCTGTTTCTATTGCTGATGCTGGATAAAAAATTGTTGAGTTTGCTTTTGACGCGACTTTGGCGCATGCAGTATTCGCAATAAGTCGCAAAGTTTGCCGGGTTCAAAGTACCGGCTCGACAGAGATTTTAGAGCCAGTCGTGCTTGAGCTACCCAGTTTGTCTTTTATTCTCACTTTGCTTTCTATGCTGAAGCACGGAGTCCTCTCCCTCTCCGCAACTAAAATCCTGCACGTTCTACACATTTCCATGAGTAAACCTGGAGTTTTGAACCATCTGTTCACCGGAATACCCTTTCCTATAGTAGCTTGTGTAAGAAAATGTATAGAGAAGAGAGGGACTTATTTTCTTTCAAACTGAACAATTTTGCAAAAGACATGGCACGACAGTAGTAAAAATGGAAGGAAACGAGGAAATTGCATTGTGGGAATATACTATATAGTTGAAGGTTTTAATGATTTGAATTTTACAGGTGACGAGGGCGGATGCGCCAGTGACTGACTGGTAGTTTATAGTTTGAGAATGGATGGTCCACGAGCGGAAGACGTTCTCACTTTACTTCAAGATAAATTGGCCATTGTCAATGGCGGGCGGGACAAACGCGGTGGCCCGTTGCTCCTTTTCCCTACTTCTGCCAGGAGGGACAGAGCTCATTCCGAAGATCTCAAGCGTCTTTTGCACTACCTTTTCTCCATCCCGTGGTAAGCGACCCTGCAACCTTTCCGACATTTGATGTAATGAGCAATCTGAATTTGAGGAAATTAGATTTGTGACAGAAATGGGAAAGTCTCACGTCATCCTAGTCGCCTGCATTAGTTTATAATAGTATGTAATTTGATTCTCAAGTCATTTTGGCTTTTTGCCTCCGGCTGATTGACTGAGACACTAAAAATTTGAGCAGAAAATTGGGAAATTGGAATCTTTGCAATTAGCAATCATCGTGGTTAATGTGGATAAACTATAGTTTATCCACACTATTTTTCAGTTGAGAGCATGAGAAAATGGTTGTCCGAAATTACCGGTGTAATTGCAATTAAGAAATGATGTATTTTCAGCGAGGAAACACGAGAACGAGGCTTCTCCGTCGTGGTTGACATGAGAGGTGGAACTTGGTCGAACGTGAAGCCCATTTTGAAAATTCTCAATGACCACTTTGCCAATTTTGTGCACATCGTGTACATCATCAAGCCGGACAACTTTTGGCAAAAACAAAGGACCAGTCTTGGCAGTCAAAAGTACAAGTTTGAAGTGAGTATTTCAATATATAATACACTTGTTTTCTAGTACAAATATTAGTCATCTTTACGTGATTTATTTTTTAAATTAATAAATGCTTTATTATTCTTGGCATACTGTATGCATATTTGTCATCCAGCGTAAAATTGAAATGTAAATAAGCAAAACGGGACTGCACGTACATAAAGGCACAGCGAGCGTGTCTTGAAATTAATAATGAAGATGTTGTATACTGTACTATTTCTGAGGTCAATGACTTTATTTTGAAATGAAACGGAAGCCACTGGAACATTAAAGGGATTAAAGGATCTCGAAGACTGAGGTTCTGGGGATGAGGTTTTAATTAATTAACTCCTTTCTCTTTCCTTTAGACGTCCATGGTGGGTTTGGAATGTCTCCTGAAATCCATCGAGTCGACTCAATTAACTGTTGACTTTGAGGGCTCATTTCAGTATGAACATAAGCAGTGGATAGAATCTCGAATAGTGAGCAACACAAATTTCATTGGTTTCTCATTAATTGATTATACTTCAGTTTCTGCATTTCGAAATAGCACAAATACTCAACGTCAATTTTTATAACATAATTCACAGGCTTTAGAGAATTTTTTGTGGGTTGCTGGTGATTTACTGGATCGATTGGAAGACTGGCGTGAAGACATTACGAGGAATGATTTTGCCGACGATGTGAATGCAGTGAAGCATGCAATGGATGTGCATGAAGAAATGAAAGACAAGATCCTTAGAGCTCCTTTTGATGATGTCGACGGCATGGGCCAAGACCTGCTGAAAAGGTAACAGATTGATGTCGGTCTTCATTTTTCAGTATTTCTTGTTTTACAATGACGAATGTTCTCTGTTTCATTCACATGAACTGTGGGATATTTTTTAAATGTTCAGCCGTTTAGTCGTGGGAACGAAGCACATTATTGTATTTTTGTTATGTCAGTTTATTGCGTGAACTCGTGTACCACAATACTATGAAAATTTCGAAATTGAAATTTGTTTCAGGAGCATCAATTATCGAATTTTTTGCATACTAAATATGTCTCTTTCTATAGATTGAGCTTCGATTCTACAGCAAACGGTGGAAGTTCTGGATACGATTCCGGGTATTCGGGTCGCAGTAGTTCGTCTAGTTCCGTCGTATCTAATCCTGACATGCAGGTGAGTTATTGCGATGTCATTGCTACTTGTCATTGCGGTGACCAACAATGGTGAATGACGAATAGTGGTCAATATAATGACGATTACAACGTATTATTTTGTTGAAGGCGAACATCCCAACGATAATGCAGATGGTTGAGCAAATGCACGGTGCTAAGGAACAATTGTTGCAATTGTGGCAAGTGAAGAAAGTCAAACTCGACCAATGTTTTCAATTGCGACATTTTGAGCAAGACTGCAAAAAGGTAAGTACATGCTCAATGCTCACAAGGAAAATCTCTAATCCTTTCGAATGACTACGTAAGAATCGCACAAACTATAGAGTAACAAATCCTAATTTGATCCTATAATTTTGCTAGAGATTATGTAGTACACGCAAAATGAATGCAAAGAAAGTTTAAATGCATTGCTTAGCATACTTTGAAGATTAGTTAGTACAATCACGAATTTTTTGCCATGTTCAAGAAATAGGTTAAGCGGCCTATTTACCAGCTGAGTATATGGTTTGTATTCTTCATTTTTTGCAATTTTTGCACCAATTAGTAGACCTTTATTTTTGTTTGCTGTACTTGTGCTGCATTGTGCAGTCACCTTTAACTTTGTATTCTATATTTTGTGTTTTCGAGTGAATCGTTGAGATAATGTGTGCACGAGTATATAGTAGATAGTGCGAGCTTTCATTTTCGTTAGAGGAGTTCTTCAAGGTTTCTCCTTAGGAATGTAAAGTATTTATACTCATGACACCAAGCAAAGATTTGAATTACAAGATGCAGTTTATTATTATTATTTATTATTTTTTCATTTATTCATCTGTGATCGGTGACTTACTTTACTTCATGTGAGAACTGTCAATCTTGATCCTGCCTGCTTTGCTCTTATTTAAATGATGATATTTTTAAAATTTTCAGATGCTAGATTGGATTCGACATAGCCATGATGCATTTTTGACCACTTACGTAGAAATAGGACAATCCTTCCAAGTTGCTAAGAGACTCAAAGCTGATCATGAACAATTCACTGTCAATCTTATGGTAAGCATTACGTTGATTCAATTCGAGCCATTTTACTAAAATTGATTCGTTTATGATTGATTGATTAAATTATTAATTAATTGTGTCAACGTGTGGGGACAATTTAGAATGGATATGCGAGCATTAGTCGAATACTGGCCATGGCATCGCACATGGTGGACACAAATCATTACGCAGCTCAGCACATCCGCAATTTAGCAGGGCGAATCAATCAAGCATGGAAAGAGCTCACGTCTGCTCTTGACGAGAGAAATACTCTCCTCGCGCTATCCGTTTCTTTTCACCAAAAGGCTGAACAGGTTAGTAAATGTAACATTACTTGGAATTGTTTCTTGTGAATTTAACCATAATTAAATAATTTTAATGTTGACCGTGGTTGTCGTTTCAGTATGCGGAAAAGATTGTGAGTTGGAGTACAGCCTGTGATAATATGAACATTCCGAACGAAGCCGCTGTATTAGAATCTTGTATTCATTCTCACCAGACGATTTATGAATCAATGTGTCAAGCATACACAGAAGTAAGATTTGATTGAAAATTGTTCATAATCATGATTTTTATTATTGAGTACTTGAGTTTGTAGCCTTATTAAATGTAACATTGTATTAGTATTTTAGTACAGTAATTGTTAGTATAATACATTGCTTTTAAATCGTTGCTTTTAAGTTTTTAGTGGCACTTTAGGCTTAGCATTTCGGTTTATTGTTGCAATACCTAAAACTAACTAAACTAAACTAACTAAGCGTAATTTCGTTTGAAATATTTGAACTTACTAACAAACTACGTATCTTGTGATGTTCTCTATTGACATTATATTTGGTTATTGTTTCTGTGTTTTGTGTAATCGTTGCTTACTGCAGCCACTGCCAGGCTTTGAAACTGCGGAGCTCTATCTGGCCAAAGTTTGATATTTACATTTTCTATTATAATTACTTACTTTTAAATTTGGTAGACGAAATTAGGTATTTGTGATCATTGATCATCATGACTTAAAAAATCAATTATTTACGCGTATTCTTGTTTCTTCAGGTTCACAGTACGAGTAAGAAATTATTATACCAACTGGACCACCTTGTCCATGTTTGCAATCAACCTGGAATGGAGATCTCAGCACATCGGCAGGTGAGTTATAATAATTACGCTATAATAGTATAATAATGTAATAGTATATTGTTGCTTTACGTTCATGATGTAAGTTTAATTTTGAGAATTCATTTGGCTCCTATAAAGCAGGTGGACGAGATGGGAAGGGTCATACGAAACGGCGACCCTGCGGCAGACTATTCATCCGGAGCTAAACATGTTCTGGATGTGATCCATGAAATTTTGACAAGACACCGCACCCTGGAACAAAAATGGACTGGAAAAAAGGTCAAACTACACCAAAGACTGGCCCTAAAACTTTTTAAGGAAGATGTAAAACAGGTTCGTGTTAGTTCCCCTATATCATTTGCTTGCAACTAATATTTGGCAATATTTGTTAGTGTTTTTGCGATTGACCGAGTGCAATCATATTAATTGTTATGGATTCATTGACATTGGACTTGCATGCTCGCAAATTAAATGACATTTCATTTTCAAATTTGAGTGTAAGAGGTGAATGGTCTCCCGTCTCTCGTATAATGTTTCTTATTGTTTGAGGCAGTTGTTGAGGAGACGATTGAGATTATTGGGAATTAATTGCAGTGATCACTCTTGTCATTGTTGAATCGAATAATTATCTTATTATGTTTTAAAACAGGTTTTAGACTGGTTGGAGAAGCACGGGGAGCAATTCCTTTGCAAAAGTGTCGGAGTGGGCCGTAACCTCCAGAAAGCCTACGCTTGTCAAAAAAGCCAAGATAACTTTGAAAAAGTTGTTCAGGTCAGTCGAATTTCATTATTTGTTTGGAAAGAATTTTTTGATATTATTTCTCCGACATGGAAATAAGATATCATTTTAATGCATGTGTAGTAGAAAACGCGAACAGTTTTCATTTCGCACTGCTTTGTTTATTCAAAATCATACGCTGATGATGAAAAACCTGTTTGAGTCATCGTATGAGAGCAAAAAGTTATTGGCAAGAATAATGTAATTGCTACTGTTGTTTTGACGAGGGATTGATTGTCAGTTGATCACTTTATTGAGTCATTCATTGCGTGAAAGGATCAGCTATGTGCGACATGCGACATTACAGGCATTATAGGAATTTCTGACCATATGCACACTTTGGTGTAATTATTTTATAAATAATATCATCAAATTCATCTTTAAAAGTGATAATGGAATTGATTGGCGGATCGTATGAAGACCAAGAGGTCAAGACGTTATTGAGATCGATGATGATACATTTTTTCTGCATGTTGCATAATGATTTGGTCAAGTGAGTAGTCGGACGAAAATGTCCCGTTTTTGCCACAGCACGGTGTTTGTGTTTGGTACTTGTCTTGTTGTTGACCGAACGTGTTTATCGTCGAGCGTCGAGCTGTTCACACAGTCAATATAATAGTCAGTCTCGTCAAGTATTGCGAATTGTAGCCTATCGTCTGTCTATCGTACATCTCGTGATCACGTCTACTCCTCCGCGCGAGATTTAGTAAGGCACTCGGTCATTGAGTGGAAATAGCGGCTTCACATTAGTTAGTCCCATCTCGTGAAAAAAGAATGATATTTTTTTTAATCTGCCGTCTTTATTTCATCATGAAAAGGTTATTCACATTTTGCGAATTGAAGATGTTGCGTTGTTTGGGAATGACTGTGCAGTTTTTGACGAGGATGAGGCGGATTAGTATCTCTAGTATTATCTTAGTATCTATCCAGTAATTAGCCATCGCCTGTAGTCATTCGAGCGAAAAAAGACGTCGACGTCTTCATACACTGCATCTCATTCTGAGGAGCGTAAGAAGAAGGTGAAACGAATGAAGATAACTTATACATTATTACGATTATAGTTCAGGAGAATATGGTCACAGCTGCCGTTCCTGTAGTTGAATATTTGAATATGAGAATTCCGTAAGGGTGACTGCTTACTACTTGATTTCACGTGTTGATTGACAAATTTAGTACTGGAACGTTTCAATTGCCTTCCAAGGCAAACTATTTATCCCTTTTGACTCTGTGAAGTCGTTTCCGGTGTGGTACATTCCGTCTTGTTTTGGATGTGTCAAAAATTGTCAAAGTATGGTTATGAACGAATTCATTATTCAGGACAGTCAACAGTGATGTTAAAGTGGCAGTCAAAATTTGGCAAAGAGTACACATAACTTATTCACTCGAATGTTTGAGAAAGTGTGCCAAAATTGTAGATTTGCATCGCGTGTGTGGCAAATTATAATTCGAATTGATGATCGTGCGAGTCGGATTGGAATGTCTGTGTTCGGTTTAAAAATGAAACTTAGCTTGTTTCTCACTGATTTGTGTGTTTGTCTTGCTTCATTACCATTTGAGATGCATGAAGAAGATTTTTACCGTCTTTTTTACATTGTACATACGTACGATGCACGCATCGCATCCTTTTATTTCACTCTGACGATAGAAAGTTTGTGTCAAAAAAAGTTGTCTACAGGGCTCTCAGCGTCATCGTCATCGTCAATCTTGTTAATTTCGTATCTTATTATTTATGCTGTTGATACCTGAAATTAGTGACGATGATGATTATTGTTCCTACTATCGTTTATACTTCTTATTTTGCACTTTTCGTGTGGTGGGTGAAAACCTCGCCTGATTATAACGAATTTGGGATCATTTCACCCCGAATTGACTTGTTTCTTTGTACAATAACTTCAATAACTTTTCATGCTGTCAGATTGGTGTGTTTGATTTGTTGACGAATACGATGATGATGCTGAACGGAGTTTACCGGTTTCAGTACATTTCGTACTTTGGTCGTATGCATAGTGCATACACGAAACGCTGACTGAGATTTTGTCGAGGGGATGTTTTTTACGCTCCCACCGTTCCTCCTAAAGTCTTACTGCTGAATCTCCTGAAGGAGCATCCAAATCCTTTGCATCTGCATCTCTTTTGCTGCTCTCAAGTGCTTGCGGCTCGCTCAGTCTGAGTGTAGAAGTCGAAGAAGGCTGGCTGTCGCTGTGTGACTCAGGGAGCCGATATTTTGTCATCTCTCCCTTCGCTTTTCATGTGCGCACATGGCTAACATGGCATAAAACCAAAGGTTTTTCGTTACATTTTGCGACTGAAAATTTGTGTCAGGAGTCACAATTGACGGATCATGCGGATTTCTCATTAATAATATTATTTACTGCATGTGTTCTCGTGTATCGTTTTTTGTTTTTTTCGGCCGAGACAAAGTGTTGATTAGTAAATAATAATACTAGTATTTACAAGTGCTAGTCAGCAGCGGAGGCACATGTACTAATTTTCTCGCATCTTCGTGACGTGTTGAATGCTGTCAAATTTTTTTGACAGGGGATTCCGAAGATAATATTCAGAATTAGAAACTTGTACGAACAACTTTTTTCTCGAAAACTTGGGGAAAATATGAGTCCCTTGAAGAATATGTTATTTTTGTGAAGCGTCATGAGTGCGATTACTAAGTTTGCAACATGACAAATGTGCGTGGTCTATGGTCTATGCGAAATGAAGGAGCATACAGGATTTTGGTAGTATTTGTAGTAAACAGCAAGTATTGAAGTTTTGTTTTATTCCGGAAACGAAAACGACAAAGTGGAAAGTGTGACAACAATAATGTGATACAAACGACGAGAGCGCATACATGTTGAAGATGTCTCAGTGCTATATGTCCACGTCGTTCCTGTCATTGTTGTCAACAAAAATAAGTTTCTATGTGTTGAGGTTGGTCACTTCGTTTCATCTGAACAACGTACCCGTGACAAACTGAGAATTATGACAGACGCCCCTCACTGACAGGCACCCGTGCAAATTGTATTGGCTTCACTTTTGAACGCTGAATTTTTTATGTAGTACAATAATGAGCTTTAAGGAATTTTCTCCCCTTTTCTTTTAACATTCGCCGTGACGCAATATAAAATTAATTAATTAAATGTATCTATTTACAGAATACGTACACAAACACTGACAAATTGATCAGCGCAGCAGAAGAATTAGCTCGAACTGGGGAGTGTGACGCGGATGACATTTACGCTGTGGCGCAAGAGTTGGAAACTGTCGTGAACAATTTCTCAACTCGAGTGCAACAACGAAGACGTCTTGTGGATTTGGCTGTAATTTTTTACACGCAGGAAAAACAAGTAAGAAAAACTATTTTTTTATATTTTAACTTTATACACTAATGGCATCTTCACCGTCATTAAAGATGGGATTAGTATTAAAGAGATTATGGCGCATTAAGCGTTTTTGCGCGTTGGACGTGAGGCGGGTGCAAATGTAACCGTTTTACTTCAAATATGGACATGGTGGACACGACGGGCACACACGTAGTCACTTTGTCATGTCACATGTCATTTGCCTTGTGAGGGATTTGAGGCTTGTTTTTTTCTGACCGAGTGAAGTGGAGTGCAGTGGCAAAAGTGTTGTTGCCTCCCGTGGCGGTTGTTCGTGAGATCTTCAAATCATGATGCGTTTTCTGTCTTTATGGCGGGAGCCAAAGAAGAGCATAACAAGAAAACGGCTATGTCAGTGTGGTCACTGGGTACTGGTCAATTTATTCGCCTTCTCATCTCTTCCTTGTTCCTTTCAGGACGAAAAAACTCGTTTTCCCGTCTGTGGAATTCAGAAGTTGTTCATCTGCATGTCTTCATGATGAAAGCTCTCCTGCGTCTCAAACACACTTTACATCAATTTTCATTGTGCCATTTGGGCTTATCGTTTTACAAGATGTATTCACCAATCAATTGATCAATCACAATTAACGGATTTTAGACCACTTTTCACCATTTCAATGTTACGAAAGCAATCGGTACCCTATATAAAGGCAGAGTTTGTGAAACAAATCAGACTCAACCCGTGTCGCATTACCCCATTACTCATTTACAATTACGTGAGGACGTATATAACGACATTCTTATGTCTTGTGTTGCTATTATATAGCGTATTAGGAATGTCCCGAATGTTTGTCCACGTACAATTTTGAGTTATTCTTGCGCTACACAGAATAAGGAAAGAGTTTATATATTTTTTAACCTTTTCCAAAAGCTAGGATATGATATCATTTTTCCCACAGACGTGTCTTCTCAAATCCTTGATGAGAGAATAGCGGGACCTTTGCAGATTCTCCCATTTCGAGTGCGAAAATGTCATTTTTGCACGATGGTACGTCCGAAGCATCGTGTGTGTCTGTGTGTCGTCGCTTCGTCTTTCTTGGTGTTATCAATGCCTTTTAAGTGGTCCATTTTTATGCGACTTGTGTCCGCGGCGATAAAAAAATGGATTCCTTGTTCCTTTTTACGAGACGCAGCGACATTGGAAGATGAGGTGTGAAATGACTATTACAACGGTGTCTCCGCAAACTGACAAGAGTGACATGTGCATGAAAAAAGTAGTGTATCGTGTGCAGTTAGTGCTGACGACAGAGTGAAGTGGGAGTTGTCGACTTCTTTGCGATCTTCAAATCGTAAAACACATCTTTTTAATTGCAATGAAAACGGTTCAAAAACTGAGCATGATAAAATACACAGTATAGGCAGCGCAACGCTACTTTCTCGACATTGTATTAGTGTAAAAACTTCAATTTGGGAAGAGACTAAAATTTAGAAAGAGGATGGTAATGATAATTGGGTATCGTAAATCAAGCGGTGAGCATGAACAGGTCATAAGATATCAGGTGTCTCTCGTCTAATGATGTGAAAAAATGTGGAACTTTTGAGATTAAATTCAATTAGCTGGTCAAAAAGGGACACCGACGAGGGTACACTGAAAAAATATACAGTCAATTACTACTTGAATGTCTGTGTTTTCTTGGGTGGGAGTGCGAATGAGGATATGACAGTGAAGAATGAGAGCATCGAGCACGTGAAACGAACTTATAAGAGAGATTCGATTGATTATCAAAAAACTGCTCTGCTCACCTCATTCCAAAAATGGGCATGTGAGGAAATAATAAATGGGATGAATGGAGCCAGCAGAATTATCATCCTATCCTTAAGTTGCTCTTGCTCCTGCATCCCTCCCTTCCTGAGCAATGAACCCTTGTTCAATCTTTCGTCTCCGCGTGCACATTGTTGTCGTTTTGGCCGCCATGGCCATAGCAAGGATTCTTTTAAGTCAGCACTGTCAGCATTATATTATTGCATCTCATTAGCCTTGTCTTCATATTTATAGCTATCCGTACAATAAATAAGATCAGCCTGGGCGGAGCATCTTCCCAAGTGTCCCTGCCGTGGTCCTTTTCATGGTTCATGCTTATACATTGAGTTTCAAAGGTCACCTCGCGTGTCCGGCCAGGGCTCCTGGTTGATGATTTGGCTACTATATTTGGCCATCACAATGTTATTTTGGAGGAGTGCACGACGGGTTTATATTTGATTTTTGACTATACAGGGATGACCTGACGCAATCAAGTGCTTTAAATGAGATTATATGGTATTAACGGTTAAGCTGACTATTGTGATTATTACGTAGTAGTAATCGTAAAGTTTTCTCATGTGAAATGCATTTTTGCGTAACGGAGGAACGATATTACAATTGCAGTTGCACACGGACTAGACTACGTATCGGTCGTGTCAATCCTGACATTGTGCCGTGGCCAGGGAATAATTGAAGCGTTGTTTCGCGTAATTCTGTATGTTCTTGTCACGACGTCGGCATTGTTTCTCAAGGAAGGCAGATCCGTTAACATTTGGCCGTATTATGCATCTTTTTTAATGTTAAGTTGACTGTATGTTGTACGTGCGCATTTTGTTGAGATTTACATCTTGTGTTTGTATTTATGTTGATGTGGTTTTTTGTGCGTAAAAATTGAATTTTCTTAGTTATACACGGCGGTGTGAGTGTAAATGCTACTCTGAAAGGGTTCGTATGCGACTATGTGAATATGCGCATCTCATAATATGATGAAAACTGGGGCTCTTTGGCACAAGAGATCCCGTAATGTAGTAAAATGCTGGTTGTAATATAATTATTGGTGTGCTGCAGAAGGGAGAATTTATGAAGCAAAATTTTTTGGGACTGACAATAATGCGACCTGGCACGATTCGGCGTTTTCAGTTTTTTTGTTGTCTATACACTGATGTCGTTTGAATTAGCATAAATATACAGTGATTGTCAATGAGGGTTTTAGCATATAGAAATGACTTTGGGGATTACATTAGTGACACGACATTGACGAGTGGAAATGTTAATGGGGCGCCTTTTAGAAATGCGTCCATGGTCCATTTGCTGAGTGAGTCAGCGGAAGAATGTTATTTGCACAATTCACGTCTTTCCTTTACTGGAGAAACGTACGTGTATCCTGGAGAATTCCATTGAAAATCTATATAAGCCGTAATACGTATAGGTATAGATGACGCAATCCTTTGTTTTCCTTTTCCGGCGCTGACTAAATGCATGGATTCGGGGTTTTCGGAATAATGCTTGTAAATAAATAGGAATAATATAGATAACACCATTAGGTTCCATGTTGAATAACTTGACAAAGGGCAAGTGCGAGCCCTGTGCTCTGAGACTAATGAGCGGAATGTGGAATCAGAATCGGAATCATGAAGGACGTGGAATTGACTTCTCTGTTCCATTTTGGGGGCTTTACTATAATAAAAGAAATAAATGAATTCGGTAATATTGAAACACTGGTAAACAAAATGAAACTTTATGAGTTGTTTTTGTTGTGTATCAGTAAAAATCCTTTTTTGTACAACCCTCGGGCGATCTTTTTGTATCTATTGTGTGACCTCCTCTCATACCTTGTTTACATGAATGTACGCGCTTGCACGTGGACGTGAAAACACTAGTCTTCTTTGCTTTCCGTCCCGTCTCTCATTGTGAACATTGTGAAGTGAAGATGAAGAACCTTTTATTATTGTTGTCTATGTGCGTAGTTCTCCAGCGACAACATGAGCATTTCTGACATTTCTCCTTAGTGTATTTCTTCAGGCGATGTGTTCACGTTCACTCATACATTTTAAATTATTCAATTTTTATTCCATATCATACAACCATGCACCACACTTAATGACGTTTTCGTTTTCTTCTTTTCTTTTTGAAGAATTTTAAAATTTAAGAAGATTTTACATCAAGGGAGATAGATAATTTGTCAGATGGAAAGAAAGAAAGAGAATGAGAATGATATATTTTGAATTATATAGCATATCGTATATAGTATCATAAAGGTTCCAAAAATGTTTGTGGGCGCGTGCACCTTGGAATGATTAACTGTTTTGATTTATGGGCTATTGATATTGCATTTCGTAGAAAGGAAAGGGAAAATAATAACAATAAGATAGCATTGGAGATTTGTTACGGCGAAGGCGTCTTTCGCTTCATACCCTTGCCATGTCGCGTTCGCGTTCTGTGCAAAATGGGTTTTATTACACAAAACACGGGACTAGACTTTTTCACTACCATTTTTGGAAGTGACTTTGACTCATTAAATCTGTCATTGTCGTTCATTGTCGCCATTTTGGAGAATCACGCACGTATACTTTGTCGAAGTGCCCGTAAAACCCCTGCAGGAAAGCACTATAAACATAACATGAATTGATCAAATTGTAATAAGTATGATAATTGAAATTGGAAAGTGAAAATCAATTTGTCTTTGTCGATTAAGTATTGGCGTGTTCAATTTGTTTCAGTAAGTTGCAGAGTATATATGGCAAAGTGAGTGAGTGGAGTACTTGCAAGTACGTAATGCAACTACTGTGCATGCATACTAATACATATATGATAGAAAATGCATTAAAGCGAATGGATAGTAATTAGTAATGAATGCATAGTTGTTGCGTAATGGCATGTGTAAAACGTAAAGTGAAGAGCGGAAGTGAAGGCGAGATGATGTGAGGTGATTCCTAAAGTGGTTTCTGGTTGGACATCCTTGACCATTTAAAGCAAAAGGACAAACGAGCAAGACAAACTCACTTTGACTGCCTAAAAGTGCATTTCCCTCGTGTGCACGACTATTTTAATTGCTTCTTCTTCTTCTTCCACTTGCCTCAGCCTCACCTCACGGCATCACACTCCCACACGTTTTAAGATACTATATACTTTGTTATTGTTGATGCTGCTGTGGTTTCAATTCTCTTCCTTGGTTGTTCTTGGAGTGAGGAAACCCGCATTTTCAATGGAAGGAACGTTCCATCTCTCATCCGTCTTGGTGCTCGTAATGGACAGTAATAACCATTCACGAGTTAGAATTCAGGATGAGTCGCTTTGTTTGTTATTGGCTATTGCATCATCGTCGTCAATCTTTTCATTCTTGACGAAATGTATGCGTACGATGATGAACTAAAAAGGTTATCTACTATAGTTTAGGCTCTTGCGCATGCATGCGCTCTCTATTCGGTCAGATATATATTCAGTCTGCTGCGTCGCGTACGTTCATTTTACGTGAGAATGAATGTGAACTGGCCTTTCCAAAAAAAAGTAGAATCATCTCCAGAGGTTCTGACATTTACTGAGTATGGAAAACGTATGGATGAAACGTGGGAACGATACTCATATGTTAATTGACAAGGAATTTTTTTACGAAAAACTTTCATTGATTTAGGGTTTAGATTGTCGAATTTTGAGTTTTTTGGCACTAGTGATGAAAACTGGTGATGTTTTTTGTGTGTAGCCGAAAAGTAATGAAGACTCCTCGCATTTCTTTTTGGCACGTTGCGTATTTGACATTTGCTCATGACAGCACACGTGCGATATTTTTGGATTGCTGAGAGTGTGAGATTTTAACTTCGCGGCAATGAAGCAAATGTTGCGTTCACAGTTCTGTTTTGACTTCTCACGAGAAGAAGGGAACACCGAAAATTCTCTACATTTTCCTTTAATTTTAAGTTTTTTAACATGAAAATGAACAGTACAAAAAACGAAGGGGTGTTTTTTTATTGCGCGGAACGTTAACGTTTTTATTTAAAAAATCGCGTGAAATACGGAAGAAAAAGAAGAAAGTGTAAGTGTGCGGGAGAATGCATTCGTGGAATGTGGTTGAACGTCAACTTTGTTTTTCGAGGGAATTGAGACGTGGACGCGGGCCAAGTGTCGCTTTATCGTGACAAGTGCGTGCAATCCGGAGGCAATTTGGGTGTCAGACTGAAGCAAATAGCCATGATTATGTCTTTTACGCATTTAGTTCGTTAGAGTTAATTGATTTAATTTTTTAAGCACAATTTTGGAATTCTTTTTTGTAGGTGAGCGGGTGGCTGGATAAATTCCGTGGAGAAGTTAGCATTGATGAAGCGCCTGAAAACATTGAGACTTGCCAAAGGACAATAGAGCAGTGGGAGCAGGAACGGGAAGTTGCTGTTCAACTCATCCTCAATACTGGCACTGAGGGACAGAATCTCATTCAAGAATTGAGGTAACTCTACTCATATCTGTAGAATTTGCAGAATCGTAAGTTAAAGGTAATTAATTATACATAAACAGGCCTATACGTGTTATTGAACCAATGATTTATTGATTTAGAAATTCTGGACTGACTATGGAAACAGACAATACTGGATCTTTCGAGGCCTTAGAAGCTGCCATGCGGACGCTGGAGAGACAACGGAATGAGCTGGAAGAATTGTGGGAGTCGAGGAAACTGAAATTGGATTTGTGTCTTCAACTTCGTTTTTTTGAACGGGATGCTCTCGACGTGAGCCTTTTCTATAGTAGTCTTTTTTATTCAGTTATCCATTCATTATTCTTCAGCGTGTGTGAATGTCTCTTTCTTCTTGCTCGTGAGATACTGTGTGGAAATGACATTTTTTGCTAGGAGTGGCACAAACAATTTAAGTAAGTACAGAGGAAAGTGATTGCGATAGGAGACACTAATTTGTCTGTTGTCGCACACATTTTTTGGCACTGAAAGAAAACAATTAGGGTTCGTGTGTGTATGAGATATAGTGGAAAGGAATTGAAAATGGAAAACCTATAAAGAAAATGAAATAGGTTTTTTAGTGAATGAATGAGTGAATGAAGAGATGGGTTGTGGAGAACGGGATGATGTTGTTTGTTTGTCTGGAGAGCAGAGTAGTGTAGTGTAAGAATAGAAAGAAGAAAAGAGCGAAATGAAGATGTGAAAATGTGTTTGCCTAAATTTAGATTGCATCTCAGTTGGATCACTGGATGGAGAAGTTGCAAGTGGAAGAGACGGCGACGACAACCAGAGAAGTTACTGAAAGCCTTGCTCACTATGAACAATCCCTTCGTATGCACAATGATTCCTTTTCTCGTGTCCAAAATTCTGTCTTCCAAATTTTACAGAGGGGTCAGGAACTTTTCCAGGTAACACATTTTCTTTTATACTACCGTACAAACTTTACTGGCAAGGTCCCAGACTCCTGAATAAAGAATCACGATAATCATTGATGTAGATGTTTGAGCGCTCTGGAATTACTTTAATGGCGAGCAATCAAATCAGTGCTCAAACACGGGTCCAAGTACTCATTGAGTATGTGAACGAAAAGGAATTGGATTGTGGAGAAGTGGCTGAGTTGAAGAAAGTGAGACTCCAGCAGATTATTCAGTTGGTACAGTTGCAGAATGAAGCTAATCAAGTAAGATTCTTTTGTCTTGCCTTCGTAAATTAGCATTGAAAGATATGATGAGATAAAGCGGAGTCATGATGGACGAAGCGAACCGAACCTGGTGAACAGTTTGGGTGAAGGGTGAAAATCATCAATAAGTAAACAATGGGAGGATTTATGATGATGGTGATGATAACTGAGAGGAAGTAAGACCCTTAGTACGATGCGGTGTGCGATGATCCTTTTGTTGTTTTGAGACATGCAATGGCTACAGTTTATTGTGAGGGATTGCAATGAAAAGCAAAAGAAAGAAATTGAGTGAATCAAAGCGTGTCGACAGCTCAGCTCACTGTGTGCTGCTGGATTCGCAGCACTGCCTTGCTCACCATGCCATTTGATCAATACGCATCCTGTAACTTTAAGCTTCTCTTCTCTCTTTCTTTCTTTTCCCCGTTTTTCCCTTTTTCCCATTCACAGTTACTCATCTCCGTACCTCCTGCTTCTTTTTCCCCTAACCCGGCACGCTCATTTCATCTCTCATTTTTGTTCACGACCAGTGTGTAAACAACTATCCATCTGCTCACAAGTCGTTTTCTCTTCCATTGCATTCGTGTAGATTTATTGAACTGAGTTTCTTGGTTGATCGTGGTGTACCAGTTTAAATTATTTGTGTGTAGTACATGTTGCTACAATTATTAATCTGAATTATTCATGCTAATGAGCTGCTCATTACATGACGAAAAAGAAGAAGAGCAGGAAGAAACGTCAGAACATACCGATGCGGCGGTGGGAATTTAATGATTGGGGGGATTTTGAGACGGGTGCTCAGAGGTTGACTTTAATTAATGTGACTCTCTTTATTTGTGACAGGTGATCAGTTGGATCCGAAATGGAGAAACAATGCTTGCAGCTTCATTCACAATTCCTAGTAGTTTGTCGGAAGCAGAGCAGATGAAGAAGGAGCATGAAAAGTTCCAAGTTGCATTAGAGGTACTTCTATAATTGATTGCCGAAATGTATAATTATTCCCATGTTCGTAAGATAAAGCACTAAACATTGCGTACTAAAACTATGTTTCTTAAATGTTACAGAAAACACACAATTTTGCACTACAAGTGAACTTGAAAGCGGAGGCTTTAATTGGTGGCAATCATTTCGATGCGGCGGGGATAAAGAAGATCTCAGATGATGTGTCCACTCGTTGGCACCAACTAGTCGCGGCTGCGGACGAACGACATAAATTGTTCAACAATGCTCTCAATTTTTACAAAACAGCTGAACAAGTTCGTACTCCATTTTACATGCGTTTTATTATTCTAATGCGTTTATTTGGTAGAATTTGAATTTGAATTTGTTACATCACTTGAAGAAGTAGGAAATTGAAGATAAGAAGGAAGTGACTTTGTAGATTTTTTAAACGAGAATATCATATAATTTAAATGCTGTGTTGAGGAATTTGAATTGAGGAAGTCAGCAGGTAATGAGCGAGTTTATTTTTAGGTTAAGTTAGATAAAATCAGTGAATCACGTAGAGCGTAGCAAAAATTCGCGAGTGGAAAATTAATAATTCTTCATATAGTACCATACTCTACAGCTATACTTAAAGTTAAGCTTGTATATATGAGAACCGGTTATTATTGCAATTTCCAAGTGTGCAGTGATTTGAATTGATAAAGCACAGTTTCACGATTTGCTAGTTTTAGGGTCGGTTAAGGATAAAAAGAACACTTTTATGCAGTTGTTGGCAACAGCGTGTCTCATAATTTTCGTTGACATTAAGAAAAGACGAAAATACGAAGACGTGAATGAGTCATTAACGTTGGGAAATGTCAAATGGATTTTTAATTGATAGAACGAAAGGTTATGGAAGGAAATGGACTGAGAAAGAGAAAACTTGCTCAAGTTATGATGAGCATGATGAGATACCAAGATAAAGTTTGGCGATTTTCTAAGTTTTGAGTGTAATCTGATAGAAAACGTTGGACTGGAACGATTGTTTGCAGGTGTGCTCGGTTCTGGACAGCTTAGAGAAAGAGTACAAAAGGGAAGAGGACTTTTGTTTGCTGGATCCTAAGACAGGGAACAATACGGCGTTTGCAATGTCACCCACGACGACGACGGCTGGATTCGGAGTGAACACGGGGTCAAACATTGCTCCAGCGGACAAACGAACTCATCTTAGCCAGCTGATTACCAAGCACCAAGAGCAGAAAGAAGCGTTCCTCAAAGCTTGCACTCATGCGAGATTCACTGCGAGAAACTTTCTAAAAATTTGTCATCGTGTCACTTACCCGTACCAGTATGAATCGGGTCTTTTGTCGCCAGAAGCTAAAGTCAAAGGTGAGATCGCTATGTGTGTCGCAAAGTTTTTATTATCGGATCTTTTTATCTTCTTTGTGTGGCTAGATTATCTTGTGCAGAAGGTTCCACTTTTATTACTGCTATTTTTGAACGCGTAATGGAATATTGATTTGCAAATTCCTCTTTTCAGCCATTCTGGACAAGTTACTTGCTCAGGAGAACAAAGTCATGCAGTTTTGGACGACGAAGAAGAAACATTTGGACCAGTGTCTCCAGTTTGTGATGTTTGAAGGGTGAGAAAATTCAATCAACTCTTATTTAATTTTGTTTCGCCCTCCTGCCTTTTTCTAGTACACTTTGCCTTCGCTCTCTATGCTCAAGTACTGTAAATTTATTCAAGTAATTTGTACAAGTAATTTGTGTTTTTCCACCTTTGCTATTTCCATTTCGGTATCTCTATAAGTGCTTTCTTCTACCAAAAGCGAATATCAAAACCCTAGAGAAAATTGATATTGGGTTTTGTCTGCTGTTCTGCTTTCTTCCCTCTTTATCTTTTCTCATGATTATCCAAGTACTGGAGTCTTCCTTACGGTTACGAGCTTCATTCATGTTTGTTTTTGTGGAAACGTATTTTGTATGATTGAGTCATTTTAAAAATTTCAGTTCTGCCAAACAAGCTTTGGATTGGATCCATGACACAGGATTAGGATACTTGCAGTCACATCCTCACGCAGGTCACACGAGAGAAGAGACTGAAACACTACTTAAGGAGCACAACGACTTCAAAGTCACTGCCAAAGTAAATCTGTTGTTTTCATCTGACATTTCATATAATCTCTGTGGAGCCATTATTTTCGCAAAATGCAAAATGAATGAGATTATGCCGTAAACGGAAGTAGTCCGTAGTGTATTTTGCTTTATGCGGCATCTGGCATTTGCCATTACGTGTGTCTACAATTATTATTTTGCCGCGCAATTTGCAAATTAACAAATACTAGTATTCCAAAAGTGAAACTAATATTGTGTTTGATTTTTAGGAAACGAGGGAGCGAGTCAAATTGCTAATTCAATTAGCAGACAGTTTGGTGGAGAAAGGGCATTTGCATGCGACTGATATTAAGAAATGGGTAGCAGCCGTCGACAATCGATACAAGGACTTTAGCAGTCGCATGGACAAGTACAGGTGAGATTTGAATGTCTTTTGGACTACTACTTCTAACGTGGAGTTCTATCCGCATGCCACACTGGAGACAACAGCAACCTTCATTAGTTAGGAATAATGACGTCGACGTCGACGTAGCCGGTCTTTTATCCCTTTTTGTACTGGAATCTTATCATTTAACGACCGAGATTGCATGTGAGTGGTTTGGATGTAATGTGACCCTTGCAGGTGAATCGGATATTCGGGATTCAGCTGCGGGTCACATGCATTCGTTCCTTGTGCAGAGTGGCTAGAGCACTAAGACTAAGTCTCATACTTTTTTCACTTTATATACTTTGTTCTTACGGAACAAATATAATCAGACTGCAATGGAAAACGTCCCAAAGTTTTTGGCCCGTTATTTCTGGAAGAAAGAGGTATGCTTGTGCTTATTCATTCTCGAGTGATTTGCTTATAAGTTATAACTCTTCCAAAGAAATAACAAGAAAAGCAATGGAGAATATAGGTTTTTTTGGAGAAAGCTGAATAACTGAAAGGACCTGTTCGTACCTGGAAGTGCTACAGCAATTACAGTCCACAGCATGCTCTGAAAGGTTTTTGGCATAATGAGAAAGGAAAGTGTGTGAAACTGACGCTTTCGTTTCTGTGCAACATTTCATGGCAGGACTCAAGCGAAATCAGCTATCCTGGCACAAATATCCCGATTATGCCCGTTTTTACATCGCCAAACTACGTGTGCACGGTTCGTTTGCCTGTATTTGGTAAACAAAACCCGTGAATGTTTCTTTTATACATTTCAAATCTCGAATTTGTGTATCAAAGCAACAACACTATTCTGGACATTTTCTCCACATTTAATCGTTTTGTTCAGAAAAAATTAATTTAAAATTCACGACATATGTGTGTATGGGCGTTCAGTAATTTTTGTGTTTTATTGTTATTTTGTGCAGGTCTCAGCTGGAGGAAGCACTCGGAATTCAAGCGAGCGAACAAAAAGGGGTGGCTGAGTTGTCCCTGGACCGAAATTCAGACTCAAGTCTGGATGCCAAAGTTGGAAGTTGTGCCGTCGGAGGAAAAGTTCTCAAGGATCTCAACGAGGAGCAGTGCAAGCGACGACGGAGACGAGAGTCAGTCTTTCCCTTCTTTTCTTTCTTCTTTTCATGTCCCGCGTGCTTTACGTTTATTTTTCGTGCTCCGGCACTGCTGCTTTATTCTGTTCTCAAAATATTGATTGCCGTGTGAAAAGCGCCTTTTCGTCAAGGAGACACAAAATACCTCAGTATTCGTCGTTGCCTGGCCGGGCCAATTTCATACTTTCACCACACTTTCTTAATCTTTCTTCGCTTCGTCTGCGCAAATCAGCCGGCCGGATGAAAATGAAAGTTTTTATTTCCGTTGCTGAATCAATCATCTTCGTTCAAACAAATTCATTTTCTCTCGAGTTACTCTTGCGGATATTGCATACAAACAATTGTTGAATGCAGAAGTCCTCGGAATCCACACGGTAGTTTAATTGGAAATCCATTGAGAATAGATCTGACTAAAATAGCAGTGCCTTTTTAATTACACGTTTTAGTAAAATGATAATTAATATTTTATTGGTTTTATTTTTTTAGACTAATAATATTTTTCTCATTTTCAGGTATGTGATGAGCGAATTGCTACAAACGGAACGGTCGTACGTGAAGGATTTACAGGTGTGCATTCAATCGTACCTGCAAGAAATGAGAAACAGTTCTAGTTCGGTTCCACCTGGTATTCGGGGAAAGGAAAGAGTTATTTTTGGCAATATGGAAGAGATTTACGAGTTCCACAAAGATATCTTTGTCAAAGAGCTTGAGAAGTATGAAACTATGCCAGAAGATGTTGGGCATTGTTTCGTTACTTGGGTGAGCGTTTCTTATTGTCAATGGACGTATTATATATTGTAAATATAATATTTCAAATAGACAATTATATTTTTGGATCTGAACGTTGTACAGGCTCACAAGTTTGACATGTACGTGCTGTATTGCAAAAACAAACCAGAGTCGAACACAATGATAATTCAGCACGCCGGCGGATTCTTTGAAAGTATTCAAAAGTCTCAAAATTTAGAACATCCCATTCCAGCATATTTGATCAAGCCCGTCCAGCGAATTACCAAGTACCAGTTGTTGCTTAAAGATTTACAATCATGCTGTGATGAGGGCCAGGGTGAAATCAAGGTTACCACTTTGCATTTGTACTAGTAATGATAACGCTGACATGAACTTTAATTGGCTATGTTGCGAACTGACCTGGTGAATGATGTAAACACAGGACGGTTTGGATGTGATGCTGAATGTGCCAAAGAAAGCGAACGATGCTTTGCATTTGAGTTTGTTGGAAGGTTGTGATATTCCTTCCGACAAGTTGGGAGAAGTGATTCTGCAAGATAGTTTTCAAGTGTGGGATCCTAAACAAATCATTAGAAAAGCAAGGGAAAGACATGTTTTCCTATTTGAACTTTACTTGCTTTTCTCAAAGGAAGTCAAAGACTCTTCTGGGAAGGCCAAGTACATTTACAAGACTAAGCTACTCGTAAGTTTTCTCTTGTCTTGTAATCAAAATTTGTTATATGAGATCCGTAACTTTTCAAACATGTGGCAATTTTTCTTTCTGTGTAAATGGCCAAGTTTTGTTTTGAAACGATTGCAAAGTTTTTGGAATTGTAAAGCAATTTGAGAAATTGCTAGGTTTGATTTCATATTGTGCTCAAGGGAAAACAAAAGTTAGGATGAAAAACCTCTTTTTTCTTTTTGGCACTCCAAAAATAAAAAAGTTGGTAATGTAATTGTTGTTTGAGATGGTTTTTTCCTTTTCATGTTCCATTTTTTCCAGACGTCGGATTTGGGAGTTACAGAGTGCATTGAAGGAGATGACTGCAAATTTGCCGTTTGGACCGGTCGGTCTCCAGTTTCCGACTATAAAATTGTGATTAAGGTAAAAAAAAATATAGCTTCTAGTACACGTAATTTCCTCAAGTTTTTAGTTTAGTAATTTCATTTACTTTCTAATCTTAAAAAAAATCAACTTTTGTCAAATAATTATTCTAATAAATTGGCCTTATAACGTTCCAGACTTCTTCTCCTGATGTAAAACGTCTTTGGGTTAAGAAGCTTCGAGAGGTAATTCAAGAGACCTATTTCAATATGGCACTTCGGCTCAGTGCACCAAGAAGCCCTTCGAAGTCAGAGTCGGGAAGTCATCGATCCTCTAGGTAGGATACAAGTACTTACGTTTAAGTAATATTTAGATAATAAAGTGAACGAAAGTTGCAATTCATTTCATAATAAATTAATTAAATAATCGTGGATCAATTACAGGGACATGGAAGATGTGAACTCCGCAGACGAGTGCTTTGATATGAACGACCGAGCTTCAGAAACGTCCTACGGATCTGGGAACAGCGGACACGACGCGGATCGGGTGAGTTGAATAATTATTGACTACGCATTCTCGTGAGGGCTATAGAGGTGTGACAAAATGACAGACTAAAGAAGGAGAAATAAAGAGAAGGATTGGTGCATGCTTCGCATTGTCTTTGTCATATTAGCATGATAAACGCGATTTGTGATTATTTCACAAATTATTCCTTTCTTCAAATCCTGATGATTTGAAGAAAGGGGGAATGATTGTCATCTAATTTATGTGAAGGAGGAATGATATTAGGTTGTAATTACGTGTAAATTATCGATTACCTGCCAATGTACGCATTTGCGCGCTTGAGCGAGGAATGAGAAAAGGAGAAAATGAGTTGTCGCATGGAGACAATCTCATTCCAAGGAACTAAAGAAAAGAGATGATGTCGAAGAAAGGAGACTCGCTAGCTTTCACTTTTTCTTCTTCTACTACTTCGTCGTCTTCTTTGTGGATTTGATTTACTCCCTCAGTTGCTTAAAGCAGATATTGTGACATAGCATAGCGACAGAGACGTTAAGAGCGAGAAAGAAAACGTAAAGTATTACTTCGTTTGACGACTACAAGTCGAATAACGACACATCCCTCTTTTAATCTCTTCGTTCCTTTTCATCTCTTTGAAAAAAGACTAGACTTTCCGTGCCTTTGACATTCATATAGGATGTGAGACGGAAAGGAGAATTTTATGCCCGCTGGCACATCTGCAACTCCAACAGGGAAAAAATGAAGAAAAGTCAGGTCAGTCTCAGTTCAAAAGGAAACTTGCTGAGATTTGATTCTCGTAGAACGAAATCTCTGTCTGGAGAATTGCAATGAAGTCGATGAGACGAGCTCACTTTGAGGTCATGTGCGAAAAGTACTTGTTCCACTTGGAGTCGTTTCGTGATAGTCATTCCCAATGTGCTGACTTCATCAAAATTTGACGAACGCCACGCCGTCTTTTTTTAGAGAAACCAAGTTTCCTTCAAACTAAAATTGAGTGTGTGGAGATTTAAGCATTAGAAAACAGTGTATATAGTAGTTATTATATATTACGTAGTACCTTATGTGTCGTATATATCGCATCAGTATGTGACACGAGGAAAATATTGCCATTTTTTGTCTTCGTTTCCTGTCTGTAGATATCCATGTTTCTTGTAGTTCTCTAAGTAATATTGACGAATTTTGGTTGTTTCCTTTTGACCTTTTCGAATGGTTTAATGGAATATAATGTAATTCCCGTCGCATTATCAAGACGTATGACGAAATGATAACTGGGCAATGTTGTGGAACAAAATTTGATGATGAATCGATTGTTGAACCTCACGAACGCCGAGTTTGCACTCTCTTCATGCATGTTGGCTCTCCCTCGTACAAACGCGGAAGAAAAGGAGTGAAAGAAATTGTATGTGCTTCTTTCAATCCTTTATATTTTGTCATTGGCCAATTTTCCGGTCCTTGTTCAACAACCTTTCTCAACAAGCCGAAAGATGAGGCACGGCATGACTACTTCAAAGAAGAACATAGACTCACAAAAGACTGATCATGTGATTCTATACACCTTTTGTCCATTGGACGTTCTTGTTTCTTCCTTCATGGATTCTTCGTTTTTTTCTTTATATGTACGTGTCAGGTCCACATTGCATTGAGTGACTATGTGACCCTTATGTCGACTGGACTGGAAGTGAAGTGGACAGCACCTTTTCTGTCTTTTACGCGTATCTTTCATTTGTAAGATTCTCTAGATGGGGGAATTTTGCTCCGTGGAACGATCTACTAAACTATACGTGTTCCAGAGTGATCAAAAGTGTATACTTTTACCACCTTGCTGGGAAAAGTCGTTTTTTTACTGCAATTCTCCTGCTTTACTTTTGTTCTTTTTTGAGCTTGAGCCAGCCAGCTCGACGGATGAAACAAGACTTGAAAAATAAAAGCTTTGACGTTTAAAACGAGTGCTACTAGGCCTGTATTCGGCGAATTTTTGAGTGTGGTATTATACTAGTTGAAAGTTGAATAATATGGTTGAGCTTCTGAGAGCGACAGCGAGCTTATAGCTTGCACATCATAGGAGCTGGTTCTAGCGAAAATTTCCCCTTTGTGTGAGTGTGAAGTCAACTGTGAAAGAGAATAGGAAGAAATTTACTTCCTTCTTCTCTTCTTCTTATTCGCTTTCTGAGGAACAACGGAGGAGGAATAAAGACAAAGCGTTTTGCGAAGGAGGAGTAGGCCGAGAAGAAGAAGGTCGTACAATTCTAAATTCTCTTCTCTCCGAATTAGCCTTTGCAAGTGCACACACACACACAATCACCACAGTTCTTGGTGTATTCCATTTGTCTTCTGGTCTTCTACCGAGTTAAGAGTTCGGAGTGTGCCACTTGGTTCCACTTGATGAGAATGGATGACTGCGAGTCCCAATATCCCAAAACCGGAAAACCTTTATTGTGATTTGTGCTAGCCTAATTCACTCTCTAATGTGAATTATAACTACTACCAGAAGAAACCAAGAAATTCATTCAATTCAACTCTATAGTAGAGTAGCTCGAAATTTCACTCGAATTTCTAGGATGGCATCCTTGGGTATAAAAAGGAAGGTTTTAATAAAGCATGCATTTTTTTTTATTGTCGTGCACATCAAAAAATATCACGTGGTGTAAGCTTTCATATCTGTTTTATATACTGCTATAAAATTTTTGATTACGTTTCACAAAATTGCATTTTATTTATTTGACGTCTGTCTCGTTTCATGAAACAGGTATTTTTGACACGGATGTAAATCATTGATTCGGTTTTCTGATTTTTTCAGACGAAACCCAATGCACCAGGTGTTTTTTGTATGATAAACAGTATATCGCTGGATGTGTGTGTTTAATTTATTGTCACTGGTGCTATTGCTGTTATGTGTAGTTGAAATATTTTATTAATGATATTCCTGTTGGACACGTTGTGGATGGTTTTACGACTTCTTCGATGACCCCTGACCTTTTCCGATGTGAAGCTTCTGCTCTAGTTCATTGTCACTTTACTTAATGATACGGCTTAAAAGAAGTCTCTCTTCTGTTCTCGGTTTGTATGTGTGTGCAAAGGGGCACTTTGTCCCGAAAAAAGTCCTTTTGAGTTGTCCAAGTGGGTTTTTGACTCACAATGGATGAACGTGGATCACGTCAGCGGGCGGAAATGTACCGCGTGCCTTAGGCTCAGCTCAGCTCAGCTTTTGCTTTCTCTTCTTTTCTGCCTGTTTTTTTTCTGAAAGGGATTTTATCGATTGACTTGTCCGTTTTTTGTGTATGTGTGCTCTTCTTCTTTTGGCGTTTCTGTTTTGTCTGGAATCTCCGTGTGATTGTCACTTGTGTGCCTTCTGCCTTCTTCACGTGCGTGTCTGCAAGGAAAATGAAAGCCTTCCAGCAACTTTAGTAACAACTGTTTGGATTAAATGTCACACAGTTGTCCAATGGAAATCATTCACCATGAAGGGACAGCCTTTTTAAATTAAAAAGACGCAATTTTGAAGAAAGGTATAGGTGCCGGGAAGTAGAATGAAGTAGTATATCCGTAGTAGTACGGCGTGTTGTTTGCTGGCGTTCAGTTCAGTTTGTTATGAGTTGATGAGGAGCACTAGCCGTCGTTATTGTATGAGAAAAATGAAGTGTGATACGATGAAAAGACAGGTTCGGCTCATCTTTGAGTGAGTAGCAGGCATTGAAATACTACCCCGGTTTTTGTAAGGTATATGTCTCTCATCTTGGTCGGTGTATTAATGACGTGAAATCTGCCCAAAGGCAGGCTGGAATAGCAATATCATTTTGCTATTTTACGAATTTCTTTTTGGGTTGCTCTTGTCTCAGCACTATCTCTTTTCATGTCCCTGCAGCGCTGGGCTGGGATGAAATGCCGGATCAAAAACCCACCAATATTCTCTTTTATACTCCAAAATCGCTTTGTGGGATTTTAGATTGTAGAGAAATCTGTGCTGCAACTCTGTGCTCTGCCTCAGCCTTAGACTATGCTGAATTATAATAATGCGATTTTGCCTGACTGACTCAAATTGAACAACTTGAGTTTGAGCTGAGCTCGAGTCTACTACGCCAACAATTTCCTATATAGTTTTCACTTCCAAAATCCCTCAAATGCCCTTTACGATGAAAATACTCGTCTTTCCAATCGATTATATCATACTCACTCGACAAATAAACAGGAATATTATCCTCCTGTATGATAGACTATGTACATTACGTATGGTACGATGTTTTTCTCTGCGTCCTCAGGCTTATTCAGTGCGAAGATGCTAGAAAACATAATCCGTATGATTTTTCACATTTTTCGGGGAAATAACAATGATTTCGTTCCTTTCAAATTTTTGGAAATGTTGGAGGAGTGTCTTTTTGTTTTTGAACATCTCAAGAGCAACGCAGGGAAAGAATCCATTGGGAAATATGGCCATTTTCTCACTCTGGAGACAAAAAAGTGAAAGTGGGATCATTTCTCTCCTTCCATGCCGTGGTTTCCTTCCACTTCAAGTACACTTTATTTTATGCTTGTTTCCCTTGACTCTCTTTCGTGCGAAATGTGAGGGAAAAGAAAAGGTCCCCTTTTCTACGTTAGTAGCACCGTTTCATTTCTTGAGTACGGAATTGGATTGTGTGCAGTGTGTAATTTATGGTTAGCCGAGGAAGAGAAAGAAGAAATGCGGTTTTTCTTTTTTCCCTGCCTTGCCTTTTTCTTAGTGTTTTAGTGCAAGAAATCCTTAGCCGAACCCAACTCTTCATGCATAAAGAAGTGGAACTTTTTGTATTGCCTTGCAGAAAAATGAAAGTGTTTCATTCCTCAGTTTTCATCGTGTTGCTCAAGAAATTTGGTTCTCGGGAAAGGGAAAGTGTGCCACCGCCACTGTTGAGGAAAGACTTAATTCAATTACACAGAATGTTTCTTCGTGATTCCTCAAGCACTTTTATACATGCAGACAGTTCTCATTTGAATTAAGGCAAATAAGGCGGGGATCGCAAGCGAAACAGGGTTTTCCCTGTATTTTCGGAACTAATACATGAAAAAGTGGGAATCTGTCGTCCGCTCTCGCGAAACCTTTTTGTGAAAAAAATTCAGGATTTTATGTTTTTAAAATGTTTTTATTTTATTGCAAGACATGTGGCTTTTTCCCTACTGTTTCCTTCCTGTTTTTCTGGAGGTTGCACAGTACGTCTGGCACATTCCGCGCTCGTGTTCTTCATTAGTAGCGAGCAGCACATGATTTTTGTTCCAAGATGGTAATATTATATGAAGTTGGACTCGCGATCGTCGTTGTCATTGTCGCAGAAATGGTGTCGCAATTGGAATGCAAAGTCGCAACTGGCTTGATGAGCAAGAGGTCGCACCAGCTGTGGCATCAGGTCCATTAGTTTGGAAACATTGTCTGCATTCCTAATGTTTTGCGGGTGTCAACATGTCACCAAGAAAAAAACCGAAATATCCTCTCAACGATTGTATTTTCCCACCTTCCCATTGTACTCAGGAAGCCAGACTCTTTGCTACGCGTGCTACATTTTATACTGGTAAGCTGGTGACACAAAGCGGAAATGACATCGTGCAGTATGTCTGTTGAGTGCACTGTTGTTAGTATTCTAAATTTTTTCTAAAGAAGTCGGCAATGAGTCTGTTCTTGCATAGTCGGAAGAAACCAGATATGATTTTTGCAAGCAGGGTTACGATTGGGTTTTGAGATAACACGGAATTCGGTTAGGGTTGGTTGGGGGTTTTGCGCCAACTCTGCATGTTCCAAGTACTTTATGGAGCTCTTCCCAGACTGCTTTCTCATTCAGTTTATGTCATGGCTTTGCTCGCGCAGCGTGTACAACCGCTGAGTTTCCCAGAACCCGTGGCGTTTTCTGGTGCTTTCTTATCTCATCTTACCCCGGTGCTTCCTCTGCTTTTCTTCACTCGGTTCTAACAGTTCTTTTTCAGGCAAACTGCTCTCGTCGTCGTCAAGCAAGCCGTGCTGCGAAAGTTTTTCGTACGACAACGACTGCAATAACACAGTATTATTCCCTTATTAGCGGTGATAGTTTGGGCTCAATTATTGTAGTATTCTTGCTTAAAACAATCTCACCACGTTGTGGAGTAGTTATTCGGATTTGACACGAAAAATCTCGAGTTCAGTGTGTTTTTATACGCATTCACTCTGTCTTTTGCTGAATTTGGGGCAAGCGAACTGTCTCATTTGGGATTTAATGAGGGTAGCATAATGATGTTGATGTCGAACGTTATCATTGCATTAAATCGTTGCCTTCGATCTGTGGATAGTTCCTTCTGTCACTATAGTTCGTACGTTTTTCTTCTTTCTGTCCGTAAATGTATTAATATGCTCCAAGCGTAGGTTACATAGAATAGTCTTCTAAGTAAGTGAAGTTTTGTACATAATGCATAGTTGTCCTTTTTTGGTGTCCTTCGTCCTTCCATCCACGGGGAGTATATAATAATCGTGTTTTCGTTAATAATGGTGCGCATCCGCACTGTTCCAGTTTTTAGACGCCAGGTTATGTGTACAATGCCCAATCCACGAAAACAATTGCGGTATTGTTGTTGTCTTGTGAAAAGCAACACTTGAAGTGACGCTTTCTGTCACTTGAAGCAGGAACAAGGATACACAGCAGGAAGCTGTGCAAACTTGGTTGAGAAAATTTTTCACATCTCTCATTGAATTTGTTTTCTCTATGATGTTAGAAAAGAAAAACAGTGCAAAACTTTACTTTGAAGGAACTTGTTCTTTGAGTCCAACCTAATTAATTCGTCTTTCATTTAATGTCTTTTGGAGCTTGAAACTTTGGAGTTTTCTCATATCTTTTGACCTGTTTGAACCATTCTGAACTCTGCACTCATGTTGTGTCCTGAATTTGCAGTAGTGCTGTATACATTGTATAGCAATATCACACAGTATTATAACTTTCAATTCCCAGTTCTTTCTTTTTTGCAAATTTCCATAACCGTTTTGAGTATGCAATTCTGAGCACATCGATCCAAAAAGGTGTTCGTTGCAAACACCAGAGAGAGAATACTATTATGCAACATTGTGCGGCACAAGCATAAGTGAAGATACTAGAGACACAATATAAACCCATACTTGATCCCCCATAAATTGTCTTATCTGTCGTCTCCAACATGAACCATGCGACACTTTCTCTACACTTTTATTACTCATTTTTTGAACGCATGCTGTCTGTATTTCAGTCCTTCAGTCATGAGAAAACAATATCCTCCTATTGAAAAGTCTCTTGCATTAGCTATTTATTTTTGCTCTCCTTCTCTGTCTCTCTTTCTGTTGACTAATCTTGAAAGGATAGTAAAGAAAGAAGAAGACTAGGACGGAAGTGAAGTGGATGTGAAATGACATTATTTGTAAAGTGTCTTATCTTTAGTCATTCTGTTGACATATTCTGGGCGCGGCTGTAGTATTGATGACTAAGTGTCCTTTGTTGACTCGGTTGTTTCCTTTGTTTTACTAACGCCCTTGAATAACCTCATTAAAATGTTTCTTGTCAGTTATATTATTTACCACTTTCACCTTCAAAATACCGGGAATAATACTGTTCTGCAAAGTTTACTATTCAGGCGAAGGAAGTTTGGTAGTAAAGGAAGGTGAATTTACCTAATGGTGACCTGAGAAACATAACTATTTTTGCAGCATTTGACCTCAAAAAGTGGATGTAAATTATGAGTGAGAGTGGTAAAAGTGGAAAGGGCGGGAAACCTCGTCGTAAGATTTCCTTGCCCTGGTTTCGTCAAAGTTCTTTCAGTCCACACAATTCACTTATGCGGCAACACACGATTGACACTCCTGGTTCGCTTCGCCACAGGTCGTTTGATCGAAGTCAGTCACAATCTTCTCAGGTATTCATGAAGTTTGACCTTTTGACATGGTATGGTGGTAATTACTAATTTGTTCAAAAGGGTTGGTCGCTTAAGTGATAATGACTTGCCTTAGTTTGTCGCTTTTGCATTTACCAAAAGGACATATAATGTTGATGAGGCCATAGGTAATTCTGATGAAATTGTGATGAGCGAACAGAACTGTTTGCTAGATCAAGGCTCAAGCTGAAGGATCGATGCCCATCCAAGCATCAGGAATTTGGAAGTGTACTCACAAGAATTTATTTATTAACGTTCCGTGAGCACTTCACATCTCTGAGAAAATGGAACGGTGACATGCGACAAGAAAGCAGCGTCTTTCTACGAACGACTCCTTCCTTCTCTGTGCATTTTTTGTCTCTCATCCCTATCCTATGATTCGTATTGTTGACATTTTTGTTTCTTAAATGTATTGAAATAGAGCTCCATCGACGTGACTTGGGTCGTGGCGGACCACGTGGCCACTCCGGGCACTCGCGAGTTGACAGTCCATAAAGGACAACAAGTGGAAATCCTCGAAGTGACCCCTGGTAACCCAGACACTTGTCTGGTTCGTCTTCTCCCGTGTACCGACAAAGGCGGTAGCAGCAGTAGTGACGGGTTGACCCAACCGGAAGGACTGGTTCCTATGACAGTTCTCAAGCAACTCCCTCATAGTCGTCTCCGCGATCCTGAAAACGGTAAGTAAAGAACGTTTGTGCACTTCATTGCTCATGCTTCATCTCGTATTGGAATGGAACATTATTGTGTGAAGGCATGCGAGCATGTTGGCTCTCTCTCTTCCGGGTATCGTGTGTGATTCGTTCGTGGCCACCACGAACGGGGGCTCTGTGTGGTACGAAATGCCTTTTTGGCTCACTGTCCTGTTACGGAATGCATTTGGCACAAAGTTTTGCACGACTCGGCAACAGCACTTTCGTGAAGAGACGAAAGAGCAAAGCAGTTGCGCCATTCCATTTCCCTTCCTTGTCGTCTTGTCTCTTTTTTCCTGGAGAACGTCCTGGAATGTAGCCTCGACAGCAATTTCAGCACCGTCTCATTCATCCCTGCAATAGAGATTTCTCTCTCAAATGCTACTATGGTACCGTTACCGCACTGTTGCAATGTAAAACTGCAACAGCAATAGTAATAGTACATCAGAGCAGGAACGGGAACTGGAAGCGCTCTGCATATGCACCCAATCTTAGGACTTCCCTTCACGATGCAGGTGACACATGCACAAGCACACCGAATCCAGAAAACCAAAAAATTGTGAAAGCCACTGCCGCACCCGAACAACGTATCAACTTGGCCCGTTCCCTTCTGTTTAATTCTTTTCTCTCCGCTTTTCTTGTTCGTCGTCTTTTTTTCTTGGAGCCGAAAG
>JABASF010000283.1:0-49333 GCA_019776145.1 Harlomillsia oculata | reverse complement strand
CACCCCAAAATCCGTAGGTTTTGCTTTTTCAAAATTCTGTAAATAATTTTTCAGTCTGGACCCCTTTTTGGTTTTTAGTGTACGTTATAGAGCATACTTTTTTCTACAAGATAGGAAAATATGACTGGGTTCTGTTCGCAGCAACATAGTCAAAAAAGCGGTTAAAAAAATTCAGACATGCAAAATTTTGGTTGCTAATGCCCTTTGTAATAAATTATTATTAAATTGTAATAAAAGTTGTAATTTTTCAAGCTAATTGGTGTACAAGCTTAATTATTAAATTACATGAGAGATATTTGAAATATATATCGGTTTTTTGAGGTGAAAAGTCCTGGTAAATAAAAGAAATACTTTTTGGAAAATTTTCCCAGGTTTTTCAACATTCTGCGAATTTTTATCTCAAAATCTACAATCTCAAATTACACGAAATTGTTTCGGACGTTTCTCGATATGGGCTATTTGTTGATTAAAAATGTAAAAAAATATTTTCATCAGGTTATGTTATGATGTTATGTTATGTTCCCTTATAAATTCATTATGGAATTTGGCCATCGGAGAAACTAAAAAACGTTACTGTTAAACTGGACTGGCTTTAAATTTAGTATCGCCATAATAAACATTAGTTTTTTGGTGTAATTTCCGCAGCGACCAGGAAAGGTTTTTGTCTAAAGGAAGGAGTAGGTTTCAAGTAGAAGAGACTAAAGGATTGCACGGCATTATAGGGATCCCAGTTATTTCTGCATGAAGGCTTGCTGGTGAATTGAACTGAATTGCTAAGACCAGGAAAGCAAGGAAAGGAAGCGGGTTTGGAACAAATGCCGAGGAAAGAGGCAAGTGCGACTTGAAGAGGTTTCGACTTGACAGTAGTGCAGTGTGGAATTGTGGAAATCCGTCGTTTGTGTGGAGTCGACGTTGAAGACTGGTGTTGGCGACGTTGGCTGCCTTGGTTGTTCGTCGGGTGCGTTCGAGGTTCGACTCAGTCAGTCAGCTCAACTCTCGTTTACATCCACCGCTTGGATTTAGTAGCACTGCAGACTCCAAACGGTGTGCAACAGACTACTTTCTTTCCTTCTTTCTCGCATTCGTTCAGAGTCTGACTGTCTGACTCTCTCTCACTCTTCTTTTTATCTTACTTTCTCTTTGCCAAAAGCTTGTGAAGTATCCTTTTCAATTCTCTATTATTCGAATAGCTCGACCATTTCCGGGTCTTTTTAATCTAGACGAATACGCAAATAATCCGGGCTGATGAGATCCTCCAAGTAGCTCTCCACAAAGCAGAGGAAATACGGAAATCCGCTGGATTTCAAGCTCATCAACCGGCTTTCGTCCTGAAGTGAAACACATCATAAACCTTCCAAGTGGATTCATCACAAACCGGTCAGTTTACGTTCTTTGTGTTAAGTTGTTCTTCAAATAGGACTTAGTACGTAATGTTTCGCTAGTTTATTGTGTATTTGTAGAAATGTTTTGTAGGAACGGTTAATTTCGGTTAGCCATGAAAGAAATATAAAATTGAGTCAGCTTTTGTTAGGATGGTGCAACATTTTATAATTGTAATGAGAATTGAAATGAAACATGGTTGAATTTTGCAGTGAACGTTGGTGCAAGGAGAAAGTGGAGGTCGAAACAACTGGAAGAAACGAAAGGACGGAAGCAGTAGATTTTCATTGAGTTCAAGAAATGAAGTAAAGTTGAAGTAAATACAGCACACTCACAACAGAGCAACTTCAAAAGATTCTTGTGGATCTGGACTACAGCGGCTTGTCGTGCCAAGTGAAAGTGGTTCTCACCACAACGCAAAGGCAACTCATGCACTTTTAATTCCCTGAGTGCCACCGCGATCGCATTAATTCTGACAAAGAGCTCTCGACTTCTTTCTCCAGGCTGTTGTTGTGTGATTCTGTCTCTCTCTTCTCAAGGAGGAAATGAAAAGCTCAGCCTTCTCACGTGGAGAAAGTTCAATGTGATGAACAATGTGAATGGTGTGCACCCCTTTCCATCGCCGTCGTCAGTGTATAACTAATTAGTTTGGATTGCCACTGGCTTTTTGCTTACGATCAACAACATGAGACGTGCATTTCTGTTTTGACGCGGTGACTGTTGTCATATTTTCGTGTAAGGTTTCAACTGCATCAAACGAAGAGTAACCACGTTCGCGGTTGATTTTCCCCACTACTCTACTTCGTCTCAATTTCCCTTTCAAAATCTTTGAAAGTGGGACGTCAACTTGTCCGGTCAGGAAAAAAAGCTCATATGTTTGAGTGAGCCGAAGTCTTGGCATTTACCTGATTTGTGCAGAAAGTAGCCACCATAATTAATCTCTGGCACGTTCCATTTCCCAAAGAGGCAAGTGAACAGAAAGTAATTTATTTAGTCGAGTGACTGTGTGAACTAATAACGTATGGACCGCAATGTGAAAGTAATTAAACACGTGAGCAGAGACAGCACAACCACATATTTACTAAAACATTGTTTCGTTAACTCAAAACACTTGAAAAGGTGTGCCGTCTCTCATTGTATTGACGCAGAGCGGACAAATACCAATTTCGACGATTGAGACTGTCTGAGTTGAGTTGAGTGGTGCGACACAGGAACAGACGAACAGAAGAGCCAACAAGTAGAGTGTGTACAGAGTGAGCGTCGACCAGCCCAGGAAAGTCGGATTAAAGCCTACTCCAGCTTTACAATTGAATTGCAAACAGAATCACCATTGAGGGATATCTCCGTCAGAGAAAGTGACCATTTGCTCTGGTTTATTTTAGCTGAAGCCTTTTCTCTCGACGGAAGGAAAACATTTTCGGAACGAGGGCGGGATAGCACTTTCACTCACCATTATTGACTGCTGACCGCCCCGTCCTGCGGAAGAATTGCACGAGGTCTCTTCCTCGTTCTGTCTCACTCCGCGGTGCTCATTATGCAAGCAGTTGTGAGTTCATAAGTCGGCGTGTTTCAACCCACAAAGGCCTAGACATCTGGTCTTCTCCGCCTTCCACTCTCCAGTCTGTGCCACGGGAATCATACATTCATCCTCAGTTTGGACCATTCGCCACCATAACTTTGTGTACAGAACGTCTCTTCAGCAAGCTCTAAAGTTGTGATTGCACATTCGGATTGCCAAGTGGAACAAAAGCACAAACCTCAGTCGTGCACACACAATTCAAATTGAATTGCTCTTGTGTGTTTCTACTGCCTATATCTTCATACCTTCAAATCCAACTCATTCAAAAATATCTCCCATTTCCACTCAAGTGCCCTGCTCTTGTGCAAGTGCAAACTATCGTCATCCCATTGTTTATTTACTTTGGTACACTATTTGTACATCTTTTATGAATTTTCGAAGGCTTCAGCCCAGTTCCTCGATATCCTGAGTTTCCTCTGGGCGACTCAATCATCTCTAACCCACATAGGAACACCTCTTTGGCTTCCTTTTTCTTCCTCCACGACCACAATACTTATCCTTGTAAGAGCAATCCACTACATGTTATACTCACAAAATGTTCTATGCAAACGACCGTCATTGTCCACTACATACGCACACACATTGCAACTGTGTGACTTATCATACCTTCTAAACTTTATGATTTCTCGGTTTCCCCCACGCATCTCAGTTTGACGTGGATTCAGATTCCGATAACTCATTGGCACTTGGTTACTTTCACTCACGATTCACATAGAAATAAACCACTTCAAATACTCTTAATGAGGAAAGGAGACACTTCTTTGAGACTATTGCATTGTGACTGTGACTCCGGACTTTTGTCTCATCCTCTCTTATTACACCCGAGTATACAGTTTTAACTCACTCTCTAGTGAGAAAACAAACATTCTCATCTACCACTTTCCATCGTATGTCACCTTTACTCTTCAACAACTTTACAAGAACTGAGATCTCACCTTCCCCCTAGCTCGTGCAATTATAAAGCAAAGCAAACATAGAAAAGAAAGCAACGACCCTGAGGAAGCGAAGAAGAAACCTCACGTATTGACATTACACTTTTCTGTGTGTTGACAAAATTTAAAAAGTTTCCTAAATATAACACCGTTTCAAGTGCAATGCACAGTCTGGCTTGGTATTATACCGTGAAATCAGGGCCAGTGAAGAAGTCTTAAAAAAGAATGACATTGTGTTTCAGTCTGCAGAATTGAATAAAACATTTTTTGCGAGTGTACAGAAACAATCTGACGAACGTGGAAAAGAAGTAACTTCGTCTGTCGTCTTCATAAATATAAAATTACTGCATAAATATCCTCCATTTGTCTGCCCACCAGCTTTCTACCCAGTGCGACTTATCCAAAAGCTCGTGACTCACACTGAAGAACGCAAAAGCAAGTCGGCAATCATGAAAATGAGGTTTCATCTGCTCTTCCTATTTGCAGGTGAGTTGAATGCATTATTTATTAAATGCATGCCTGTCTAGAATTTGGACCATGGCTTTGCTTTCCTCCACAGGCTATTTCACTGCGGGGGGTTCTTCCATTCCCTTCGTCATAAACGTATTCTTCGGATTATATCATATTTCGTTCAGTTAATGCACTAAATATGAGCTGATTGCATAGCAAAGCTTGGGCTCCAATGTTTCCAAAACTTCAATTTTCATGTACCACTTTTCATAGTAGGTAGTGGCTTAATCTTTAGCCTCTTTCACTGAAAATTTTGCATAGGAATTCATCAGTGTACAGACTACACTGGCTTTCTCCTGCGGTAATCTAATCGGGTTGCTCATACTCATAACAATTCTTTTGCCTTTTTGATAAAGCATATAAAAATCCGAATACTTTTATTTCATATCGCCGTAAATCAAAGGAAAAATGGGTACATTCTGATTTTCTGATCAACAGACCAAGAATCCTATATTAATAATAAATATTGAAGCAGGGAAGTATGCAATAAAAGCAAAGGAGTAGAGTCAGTGAAACTTAGATTATAAAACTCATTGGAGCGTTCCGGTTTGCCTGCAAAACCAGGTTTATGGGCACACACTGGAGAAAGTTAACGAAGTCATGTGCGTTATGGTGTGTGCCGCATGATTACTAGAGCTGGTTACTCTAGACAGGCGAGGTGTGAGGTCGAGATAGTGCTGTCATTAAATGTCAATTCTCAGAATAAATGATGGTGAAATTACATATTTAATTTTGGACTTGTGCTCGTACGGAGAGCTGTGTTTATGACCTGTGGAGTTTACACTTGCACTCTGGGAATTCATTATGGTATGAGAATGAAGCATTCGCGGTTATAAGCAAATTCCCTAAATGCAAATGGATTTTGCTCCCAGTCTTCAAAGTAAACCAAGAGTAATTATTGTGCAAATATAACTTGTCGCCATCATCCCATTCAGCTTTTCATTCGCATGTATACTATCAAAATCCACGTTGATAACTCATGTTCATATTGGAATGTTCTCTAGTATAAGTGAGCATACACAACAATATAGACATTTGCAATTTACATTAAAACATCACTAAGAATTAATGGTATAATTACTAATTATACTAACGATTTCGTACATGCTGACGTCTCCTAGGTTCACGTAAATAGCTAATTATCCCCAGTGAGTTCATTAACAATTAATAAACGCGAATCCATATCATTGCTATGTAATAGTTTGATGATGGTACGATGGTGGTGATGCAATGGCAGAAATTTGTGAGGGGCAAATTAAAAGTCATTTGAAAGTCTTGCTGATTTGTAAAAGTGTACTAATAATTGAAAGATCGAACGTCGCAGCTGCAGTTTGTGCTGCAAGGCATTGTTTGTCTTCCATCTTTTCTTTTTGGCCTTTGCCAAACGAAAACGGATGGATACGTATTGTGGCCCAAAAAATAAGTCGAGCAAGAGACTGCAGACTGTTAGAAAAGTTTGACTCTTTTGGTCTCAATTCTTTGTGTGATGTGATGCGATCGATGAGGCTCGGATTTAGTACAGTCACAAGTATTTGTAGCCCTCAGCCTCAACCTTCAGTCCAACTCTTCTTTTTCGTCGTCGTATTAAGCAAGAGTCGGACGAAAGAGTACAAAAGCCAAAAGATTTTCCTTTCCCCACCTTTTTCCATGCTTTGCAAACACACAAACATTCCTCTTGTGCCGTTTGTTCGAGTATGATACTTTTGCCATCACTGTAAGCAGTAACAAAGTTGCTTCATCGAAGCTTTTGCGATGGATGATGCCTTCCACCTTCATTTCATTCAAAGAAATCCTGTGAAGCTGCAGTCTTTTTATCTTATCTCCTTCGCCCCTTTTTTCTTCTTGAAAACCTCAACGAATCTCGCCAATAGAAACACCCAAAAAATATCCAACCAACGGCATACAAAGACATAAAATTCTTCAATGATTTTCTTCCTTTTCAACCATACGGAAAATCAAAAACCTAAACTTACATTGGCACTAGCAAAAGCAACCTGGCTTTACCTCTTACACTTTCACAGCATAACATACCGAGTCTCATCACAATCTTAACAGGAACATACCGCGCAGTCCAAAAATACATCAACGTTTAATGCACCTAATGTAATGTAATAACTCTTTCGTCGGTTCCCCAAGAAAAGGGAAAAAAATGAAAAATGAGCCGTTAATGATGATGCATAAAATGGGAAAAGGAAGTGCCCGACCTGACAGCCGGGAATGAAAACACTGATAAGCACAGGAAACTTGCGAGCAATACAATTTATAGTATCTTTGCGAGTAGTACTATCACTTCAGAGTGCAGTGAGTGTGAAACTCCACTTACGCGTTGTAATGCACGTTTTATGCATTTTCCACCTTTCATAACGTATATATTTCTCTTTTCTGGAGAAAATTCACGTGCGTGGACACACATCATAAAAATACGTAATATAATTTTTCGTAGTTGCTCTTAGTGAACATGGACGTTCTCCAGTTTACCACACGTAACCGACAGTAATTCGGCACAAAGTGGCTTGGAACTTGGGACTGCAGTGTTTTTCTTTTGTGAATAATGACTGAAGGCCAAAAAGACAAGGAGAGCAACTGATTATGCTTTTTTTGAGTTTTGTCGGTGAAGCGTAGTTACATCCAGCGTTGTGCATAATATATTATTCAACTTACAAAGGACCGCGGCTCCTCTGTAATTTACTCTCGTATGAAAAGAAAGCAGGCGTACCTTATACATGCTAATTTACCACAAATGTTGAAACGAATAGTGAAAGGGGAAGTGTACAAGTGAAAGTAGAAATTAGGATATAGTTTACTTCTCAAAGTTTTCGTTGCAGTGTGTGAGAGACAGGAAGGGCAAACCGCTTAGGATATTAGAAGAGACGTGCGTACAAGGCGTTATTGAATTAAATTCCTCACGATTGATTTCATTCCGTATGCTTTCTTCGTGTTTTACACCCTGAACAACGACTAGAGTCTTGCATTCAAATAAGGGGTAATAATAGGTTCAAGGGGGAATGGTTAATGCCCTCGAGTGTTGTTAATGCTTTTTGGCGGCATGAGCTTTCTCTGTACTCTGTATAATACCTATTTTGCTTACAGTGTAATCGAGGAATGAAATCGTACTACAAAATTGACGACAGCTATTATACTACGATTCAAGTCTTATAAAGACAACTGCTTTAAGGCAAACATATACAAAAGTATGTATACATGGAAGGATGCTAATTCCTTGAAAATCGATTAGTAATTGAGGGTTTACTCCACACTTGCAACAAGGCAGGGAAGACGGGAAGAGAGAAATGAGCTCCATATCTTCAGATGAAATTTGTCAATTCCTCGGGAGTCTTGTGAGTAACCAATGCGGTCTTATTATGGTGTGGGAACTGCGAGAAGGAAAATGCATCTTTTTCCGCCTCACTGGTGGGCGAAGTACCTGCTTGAGAGAGATAGGCTGGGTAATTTCCATACGTTAAAATGCACGTCGTCTCCCAAGTCATAAATAAAAGTTGCGGCCACTCCCCACGAGCTCCCTGCGTCTTAATTCTTTCCGTTCTCGGGAATTTGTTTCGTATTAAAAGCATCATTGTGCATCGTTTCTTAGTCTTTTCCCCTTTCTCGTCATAACAGTATTATATTCTTATACTACGACTATACGAGTATAAAAATACATAACATCCTCCACCCATTCCATTCCCTTTACTACGTTGCACGTGCAAAAATCTCTTTCCTATCAGTCATAATCATATACAAGAGAATGGATAGCGAATAGGAGCGACCACGACCGTGCGTTTCGGTCCTGGAAAATGACATACAACATTCTACATATGACACGACACGAGTCTCTCTAAACAAATATCTTCTTGGTACGAATATGAGTGCATGGCACGACTTAGGAAAAAATCTATTTCAAACTTCCTCTCAACGGATCAAACATGTTCAACTATTACTAGGTTCTCTATCAATATTCTAGCTTCTGCGTTTCAAAAATATCATTCAGATTTTATCAACCGTTTTATCTGAAAAAAAGAGCCATTTGAAAGTACAGCTTTGGATGCACGGTTCATATAACCGCAGTAAACTCAGTAAAGGAAGGTTTGTTCGTCCAGTAAAAAAAACATAATTTGAGCGAATGCAATATAAAGCTTTAAATGTGTTTATTTACCGAAGCATAAAAGTAGATAGACGAGAATGAGTAGCACTAGCAAAGCGAATGCCATTTGTCGGCTATGCTAAGTTGTCATTCAACGGCTCATTTATATGGAATTACTCTCATGTCACGGTACGACGCTCCATTTTCTTCATTATCATTACTCTTGAGACGTTCTTTGATCTATTTTGAACCTATTCCTTATACTAGTAACGTAAACCTGGGATGTTAAATCAGAAAACATGCAGTGCACATGCACAATGTCTTTTATACCGTTATACCACTGCATTAGAGGAGCGCGTCCGGATCAGAAAGAACAGGAACAGCGACAACGAAAGGAAATTTTGTATGCATATTGTTTACGATAAATTTTATATCAGAAGTTGGTTCAACTTTTCCCTTGACTTGAGTCGTCAGCACATGCACGTGAAACCTGAAAGTTGTTGCTGTTGAAGAGTTGTTCCCAAATTCTGAACAAACGTTTATAATGTACAAGGTTCAATCTTGCCACCCACAAATTTTCTCCTCCACTTCCTTCGCCTCGTTTGCACTAAAAACGATAAAGGAGGGAACAATAGACACAATCTTTGTTTGCTTATACATCTTCCTGCCGTTCCGTAATGACTAAATCTGCCTTTGGGATCCTTTCAAAGCTTAGATGCGTACGCTTATCGAAGTCTTTTCGTAATATGAGCGACTTGAGCAGCGTCTTTACTCACCTTCCACCTCCATTAGCGCTCCTTTTGTTTAACGTCATGAGGTCGTGTCTTCAACAGCAACTCACACTTTCAGTCTTCTGAGAGATAATGCTAATAACATGGCACGAGCACGACCACGGCCGTTGGTGCATTATTATTGCAGCTTATATAATAAATGCATTACATTGAGGTTCACAAGGAATACCGCCGCCGCCTTACCGATGAAGACTTGTACTCTGGGAACTTCTGTTCCATAACTTCAAGAATACAAAGTGTCTTGTGCTACAACGTACAACACAAATGCATAATGAAAATAGTTACAACATAGTATACTGGCATTATTTATACATTTATTCCCATATGATTTGGAGGCGTGGAATGTTTATTCGCGAAAGTGCATGAACATGAAAAGTGTTTGAAACTTGAATGAGTTGAATGGATGTCGGCGTTGACGTTCGCAAGTTACTATTATTAACTAACGTATGAAAACGCATACACTTATATTACAAGTACTATAAAGCAATTTGACGAGAAAAAATCTTTCCCTTTTCTTGAAGGATTCTTGGTGTACACGTTAGTACTATAATACGTTACGTGTAGCATGTAACTGATGTAACATATTTAACATGTAACGTGTGGCATCGGAAAAGTGTTTTGTATTCCGTGAAGGATGTGTTGTAACAAGTCTAGTAATAATTTTAGGTTGAGCACTGCCGAAAAGTAAAAAAAGGTTAGTGCTTATGTAAAAGGTATGTATTCAATTTCGGAACAAATTGATCGGTTTGAAAGGACGGCAATTACTTTCCGCTCTACATCCATACAACGAGAGATGACAGCTTGTGTCAACAGTCAACATGCAAATGGGAAGGTGTCTCCCACACACACACAAACACACGTGCAGACTGAGACGTTTACGTGAATATTGTACACAATGGCAGTAGTCACCGCAGTCGCGACCATAATTAGGCAGTGTGCCCTAATGGTTTCTAAACAGACCGAGACTACCTACATTTTCCACTGGAGACTTATCACGGAAGGGAAAGAAGATCCTATTCTATCATATCCCCTTGGAACGTGGCTACTGGTAAATATTAACAGTTCACTGCACAGGGAGCTGCGACCCAAGGCGTTTGAAATACAAACAATACATTACTTGAGTTCGTTTACTTTAAACCGGGGCAAATACAAAGGAAAATGTTCTGTGTACTCAGTCTCCCTTAACTGTTGGCATTATTTGTCGATTAGAGGAGACATATACAGCTTGCTCCTTGCTTTTCTGAGAACTCTTGCGATTTAATATATGCATTGTTTGCTGAATTCATGTGAAAGTGTAGCCTTTGGACTTACACTCGGAGAGACTACGGCACGTTTCACTCCAACTAAAATCATGTAAATGCTACAAGTACGAGGTTGTTCTTAAATTTTGTGGGTAACTTATTAAGCTAAGATACAAATTTAGAGTAAATAGTAGAAAAAGCTGGTTGGTTTCCTTGAATTTTATGTAAATGACTATAGATTGTACTGTTACACCCGCACGTGCGTTTCAAATTGAAATCAGGGGTGTTAGGTGCGTATTTAAGAAAGACTGAAAGACCAACTATACTACGTCGTTGAGGGAGGTTCAATTTGTGAGGCATGAGAGAGCCGTCGGAAATATGGAGTCCGGAAGGTTTTATACTCTTGTGGAGCAGAAGAATGAAGGAGAAAGTGGAAAGCTATTCAATTCAAATCGTGTGAATTGAAGCAAAGTTTTGCATATACATGATATCTTTCTGTTCCAGTTCCACTTTCGACACAAAACTCTCTTCGGTTTCTCATTCACGCGAGAAAAGGACTACTTTGCCTCGGGGAAACATTTGCCCTCAAAGGGAGTAAACAGAAAGTCGTAACAAATGTGCCACAATCTCACCTTCTCCCAAGCATTGGGTAAAAAGTCAAATGCACAATGAAGAGAATGAGAAAAGAATCTGACTCACATGGCACGATTTTTGGCAAATTGCCTGTATAGAGCGCAAGGAGCTGACACTGTAGAAGCGTACTTTTGTGGCTTCCGACAAGACTGCGCACAATCTTTCATCCGATCATGAGGAACAATGGGATGTAGTGTACCTCATAAATTACTCATGCCATGTCTCGCCTCTATTGTCCATACTGAATACTGAAAGCCACGCACACTACACCACTACACACAAATACAAGTCCAATACGCCGTTTCAAGCGGCTATTAGTTTACTCTATATATCCTGTCACTTTTCTCTTTGAGCTAAAGTGACTTGAATTTATGACGAAATTTAATGGAACAATAAGATTCAAGTATAAGCTGTATCATTTAATCATTTGAGTGTTTAACATTCTTCTATTGCCAAGTTGAATGAAAAATACCAGAGTGACTTCTGCCATTTGGTTTTTAAGAAAACGTTGGTCGATGCAGTTCCAGCAGATATTGGCCAATATATTTCTCAGCAGTAATGTAGTTCAAAAGCTTGAGTTTTGCAAAAGATCAAAAGCTTCTTCAATATACGTTACTATTTTTCCGTTTCATGTTCGTAACTATTCACCCATTGTACAAGTACAACTACGAGGAAAGCGAAACTCTTTCAGTTTTCTATACTTAATGAAATGTGAGTTTTTAGAGGGCCCTACACATCGCACTGAAATTATCCGAAAATGGTGGAGAGGGATACGAAGAATATAGGATTTGAATGAAAGACACAACAGAGACCCACCATGAGGGCTTCAGATTCATCGAACCTGTTCAAAAGGGACCTTTTGTTGCATTGTTGCATAAACCTTTTCTTTTTTCTTTGGAATAGTAGGGTGCGAATCCCAATTTTTGTAAAGCAAGTAAAGCCATCCTGTGGAGATAGGTTATTTTCCTTTTTTGGCAAATGCTACTGTAGATTCACCTACCTTTTTGCAACTTATGCTTTTATCGTCATAATTTATTACTTCTGAGTAGTATTCATGTGACCGTATAACTGCACAATAAGGTTTCTCTTTGCTACAAAAAGAAATATAACTTTTCTTGGCTTGCTATGCATTAAGTATTTTTTATTTGATACAAGCTTGGAAGTTGGTATTTGACCTGTAGTTTCTAAGTTTTATAAGTCTCACTACCTACGTTGTTTAACAGATATTCGCATTTGTCTTGTTCTATGGTGAATTGTGTGGCAGGATGCATTGTTTGCCAAAGATAGATGATTTAATAAGAAAAAAGGAAATCACAGAAAGGTTTTCTTGGATTTTCCATACTGTGTGTAATATGTTCGACAGGCATGATTGTCATAACGTAAGTATTTAGACTGGAGGGGAGAACCAGGAGGCTTAGATTGAAGTAGTAGTTTTTTGTATCACCGGAAGGAATGTGATCTTTGGGACTTTGCAAGGGAAATTGAATCACTGGAGTCAACTTGTATCTGATGGAATTATTGTGCGCTCGTGGAAGAAGAAACATTCTTTTGACTCAGGACTCAAGACTCAAGTTGTAGCAATGCAGAGAGTTTGAATGCTACAGCAGCTACAAACGCTACAAACGCTAACTGAGACGACGGCGAATGGGAGAGAAAGAGAGTGAAGTGGGACCGAATGAACAGTTCAAGTGAGAGCATTCATGTCACAGGAGAAAGGTTTTGTGTCCGATTCCCAGTGCTCAGGGTTCATTTCACGTTATTACAAAAGCATATGTGTGCTCCAGGGCCACGTATCCTGTCTCTGCAAAGCAGCAGCTCTCAGTCTCAGTGCATAATAACACAAGAGCATTTTGCTTTTCTGCTTCTCTCCTTGCGCTCCTTGCATAAAACAGGATGTTTGCTCTAAGAGACTCAAAAGAGGCACCTTTATGACAAATTGGACTGCATGCTTTACGACTCAATGTTCATAAATGGTTTTATTTGCTCTTTCTCGTCTCTTCTCTCTCTCAACTTCCACTCTACCTCTTTGCATTGCCATTAGAACAATGTGCTTTTGTCTCCGTATGTTCCTTTTCAAAATCTACAAGCTTTTATATGACTCAATGAATCGTAATGGAGAGGAATATCTCTACTTCCTCCTACTAGTCCCGTCTGTTCTGAACACTTTATATCCCATTATATTAGCACATTACAAAGCACAAACATAATATATAATATCACTTTGATGCGTACAAAAACGTATTAATACTTTGGTATGGTAATTTTACTTAGTACATGGCACACAATGGACAAATGACGCAATACTGTCGTATTAATTTTTCCTCGAGTGTTTTTCGAGCAAACACACTAGACATGTTCCAACGAACAATATCGCAAAAATAAATGAAAACCGAGTGGAGTCAAGAGGAACGGAATGTAATGGAGTGGATATTGGCACGGAATTCAATAGGACTTTAGTGCGGAAAAGATGCATTGGACTGATGAGGAAAAAGTCCTTATAAGAATGGCACGAGGCAGCAGTGGCGCTTGTGACTGGTGATTGCATTGGCATTCCAATTCGCATTAGTCTCCAAATCGTGGACTCAGAACATGTCTTGAAAAATGCAAAAGCTCGAATATTCTACTGTCTACTGGACAAATGTTGTTAATTTGACAAGGTTGCAATTACTTCACTTGCCCATCATGTTAGAATTCGAATAATTCAAATGAGCATCACGTGCTGTGGTATAAATGTAGACTTGGGTCCATTGGCCATTCGGATTTGTTGGAAAATCGCAATCGTCGTCAGGAGGAGAGATGAACTTTATATTACATCGTTGAGCATGATTTATTTTATCGCCGAAAAACCTTGATATTGTCCAAGTTTTTGTTTCAAAAATTTGGCCTTTTGCCCGTACGGACATGCTGCTACTCTCCAGTTTGCTTTCGTCTCTGTTGCTGGAGTCATACGAGAGGAATTGGCCCATTTCCAATTATATCACACGACCAAAAAAGTGCACTAGAACTTTTACAGTGCTGCTTAGGACTCAGCATAGCATTGCAATGATAAAAAGAAATTCGTTAAACTTCATACTATTGTAAAATCACCTTGACTAGAATTACGATATATCAAATTGATATTCAAATAATGAGTCCATAGGTTTAACCTTGCATCAGCGCGGATTAGTATGTCGACTGTCGAGGAAATAATGTTCGACTCGAGTGCAAGAATGAATTAAGACAACGAGACAACCCAATTCCGGCCTGGTGAATAGACCAGACCAGAGTAGTCGATGCAGTGGTTTAAAGAAATCACATGCTGAAGCACTTTATTGTACAATTAGATAATAAAAAAGCTGAGTAAGGAAGGAAATTATGTGAAGTCTATGGTACATTTTTGTTTTTTTTTGTCTGTGGTTGGGCTGGTGGCATGTACTAGTAATATTTAGTGAGAAGGGCATAGGACGTGGGGACAACGTGAAATAGGCTGTTTTGACCATAGGAGAAAACGCCGGAGGAACTCGGGTGATAATAAAGTACATAAACTTGAGCACCACGTGTTGACGTGGCGCCTTGCAAAATATGTGCCAAAAAGAGTCGGAGCACGATAATAAACAGAGACTCAAGGTCTCTCTTCCGGAGTCGGAGGACATAGACGCGTCATTTTTTGGCCACAGAAGCTTCCTTTATACTTTATTGACCATTGCACACTGCATGATTCCGAAAGTCAAATGGAACGTTGCTGGCAGATATTTGGCCACAGAGTAAAATTATTGGGAACCGTTTTGTCCCGTTCCGTCTCTGGACTTGTTCTCAATGTTCAATGAGTCACTGAGAAGGCAAATCTTCTTTACGCGCACGGTTGGCTTTTGAGAAATACAATAAAATATAGAATAAAGTCCGCAAAAGTCTCCGTAAAGTAAGAACAAGTACTGGACAAGCAGGATCACGAGAAAAAGTCGTAGGCACTCACAAGTCTTGAGTCATGTTCACTCTCTACAGTATATACACATTCACGCTTTCACACTGTAAAGTGCTAGGAATTGAAGCTGACAAAGTCGGTGGTCGTGCCAACGATAGTGGAAACTGGAAAACCGAAGGAAAGTGACTGGAAACTTGGGACTTTGCTCGTCTTTCTTCCTCCTGTGAAAACCGATCAGGTTTCCAATTCGAGTCTTGTTCAAAAAATCCTAGAAGCGTGCTTTTCCTTGTGCACATGAATGTGAAAGTCCTCTGGTCCCACGCCCGCATGCATGCTTGCACTCTCATGTCCATATGGGCCCAATCTAAGGAAAAGATATGGAAAGACACCGCACATTGGCATTCTCTTTTATTCCTACGTGTCACGGTTCTATTGCCACTTTGCACTCTATCGCGTCCTTCCAAACACACTGCAAGCACATACCTGCCAAAACAAGAGCTTTTTGCCAATTGCAGTTATAGCTCCTATAGTACTTAACTATATTAGCTTATGGTATCATACGTGCTTACTATATGTCGCACGCTGAGAAAGCAAACTGCATTTCCCGATGGAAAGAAGAGTCTAGCCAGTCTTGCCTGCCTCTGCTCTGTCATGTGCTGTTACCGGTTTTTTTCCCTCGCCATATCATGAAAGTACGTACAACTCTTTTGCTCGAACGAGTAAAGCCATTGTATTTTTTCACATAGACCTACTCGATATTTTTCCTTTTGGGTTCTTGGCAAAGGCAATAACATGGAAGAGCCCATGTAGGCCATTGGCCAAATATTTAGCACGCCATAAAATTAGGATTTATGGATAGTACGATTTTGACCTCATGCGATATTGTTGTGTCGACAACAAAATTTTTTTGTATCCGCAGACAACCAAACCAAGCCGACTCAACGGAATCAAAAGAAAGTCTGAGCCAAAAGAATTTTGGCGGTTCCATACAATTACCCAAAGCTATGTATCCAGTCACGTGATCGTATCCTCAAAAGGAAATTGACTGACTGAGTTTTTCTAAATGCTATTGATATGGACTTCTTTTCATTAGTATTCGAGCAAAGTTTGAAGTAAATGTAAAAGGCTGGCTTTTTGGATCTTGAGAATATTTCCAATTGTATACCAGCAGCAGAGAAGACAAGGCTTGAAAGATGAAATTACTCAGTGGATGTCTCAATGGGCTGAGCATGTGAGGAAAAAGTAGAAGTGGTGGTGGTGGTGAATGGTGAAGAAAGAGCGAGAGACCCGCACACCGGGACCATTCAGCATTCCAAATAAGTCCATACGTTTTACCAAAGGACGACTAAGGGAACCCAGGAAGGAATTTATCAAAGGCAATGTGCATTCTGCTATCTAATTGCCAAGAGGGCTAAGGATGGATAGAGATACAGCCAGAGAAAGTTCCATCATGTTTCTTTGAGCTTTCTCCAAAGTGCCTTTTCCTTTTTCCCTCTAGCCTAAAGAAGAAGGAAAGTGGCATCGGCTTACTCCGTTTATATATACCAACTCAAAGCTTTCCTTCTCCTTCTCCTTCTCCTTTCCTTTCCTTTTCTTTTCTCTCACTCTCTCTCACTCTTCTGTAGCGTTTTGCGGGTATGTGGTTGGAGCGTTCCTCGAGAGGTTCTTAAACTCGTTTTCTTCTTGCAGCTATTACTGTATAACACACATGTGCAACTTGGAGCAACTATTTACAACAGACTCGAAGAGAGAGTACTATTATACTATTACTATCACAGAACTCTTACTGCAAAGCTCATGGTATAAAACTAGACAATTTTTGCTTGTGTGTTTGTGCTGAGGCAAGTAAATATGGACAGCTTTCTAGTGTGCACTAAATATTTAAAAGGAAGCCTTTAGTACTCCTCCCAGGGTGTAAATATCTTCCTTTCATCATTGGTCCTCGGAACCCACCAGAGAAATATCCTACTTGTTAAACTGACGTAGCTTGAGCTCAAGGTTTGCCCTCGTCTCCCTTCTTGTCTGTTCCTAATTCCACAGCCAGAAGAGTCAGCAGAAAGACCCACTTTTCTCCGTCACACTTTCTCCTTTTTCTCTCATCTCTGTCTTTTCCCTTGGTGGTATGTGTTTAGTGGTGATGTTGCCAAAAACCACAGTTCAAAGACGGAAAGATGCAACTTCTTTGTTTCAAAACAATCCAAAATTGTCCTGACACACAGCACGTCTAAAAGTGTCAAAGTGAAAGAAAAGGAATGAGAAGAAGCCGGAGAAAGGATTTCGCACAAGTACGACTCATTACAAAGGGGAAAGGAAGGATGCAAAGGCGGTTGTAATGCGGATGCAAATATTTATTTTACACTTCTCACTGTCACGTATGCATAATACACGAAGGCGTAGGAAGCTCAACTCGGTTCGCAGTGAGAGGAACACTCAAAACATGATATTGCATTTCTCCAACGACTTCCTCAATGTACTTCCAAATGGGGGAGCACATGATACATACGCAAACACTCAGAAGCACAAGAGCGGCTTTTGCGGGCAACATATTAATGTTGCATTTTGCGGTATGCCTCCTCATTCATTTCATCTTCACTTCTTAATTGAACTTGTATCTTCTTTGCTGTGGTCACATTCCACACATATAATTCCCAGATGTAATTTCACTCGTTGTACTACATATTGCCCTTCAAAATTTGACTACTTTACCTTCAATTACACATTAAATTATATATAGTACACACTACTAAATCTTTATTCACGCATCTATTCATTACGGTATTTGACATAACAACCGACGCATTTCCGAATGTAGACTTTTGGCTCGTCGTACGTCTATTTAGATAGGCGTACAATGATAGAAAATGAAAAATGAACTCAGTCGTAAAATTACACTTTTGAGAACATCTGGTGTTCAAGACAGATGAGTAACTAAACACTCATTTGATTTTACATGTTATTGATTACAAAGTATCGGACACTTCAAAATTTATGTCCGTCAGATGTGCATTGGATGGCGATGTGCCCTCATTTTTAGTGCATTTTGACAATCTGGCACAATTTCAAAGTTGAAAGTGATTTCACGCAGCACATCGTCAAAGTTACAACTCTTACAACTCTCAAAAAGTATCACAAGCAAACGACAACGCAAACAGCAAAAAAGTAAAGTAAAAAAAAAGGTCTATTCCTCGTCGAGCCTATTGGTGAAAGAAAAGAGCCGTAGTGAAAAGAAGGCCATTAGACTTTTTTACATGGCCACGAGCAGAATTCATGCGTTGGAGGAAGTGAGAGTCTCCCTTTGCTCGTCTTAACGACTTTCACCCACTTGCCTTCCTCCCGTGGCTTCCTCTTGGTTATTTGCTTGTGTCAACATACGCTTCGAGAAACCTTTATCAGAGCAAAAATTACAATTTACCCCAGTATATTAAGCTTCGCCATTCTTTCCCCTAGAATAGTATTCTTCTTTCTACAAATTCCGTTCAATTTATATTATTATAAAGCTTTCACCAAAGACTTTCTGGGTCTCACCACTCAAATCTCATACTTTACCGTACTATGGCGTAGCGTAGTGCAGTTTCTACTGTAAATACACTAATGAATGAAATTTTGTTGCAGTGATTTTAATTTTTGTATTTTTTATCATTTTTCTTTTACTGCATTGCACCAGGTCAGTAAAGATTTACAGTTTTACTGCACAATTTAGCTCTTTTTAAAACTATTCTACAAGGATAGCTAGATAGGAACAACGGTGACTTATCGTTATAAATGCTATCTGTAAATAATATTTCCTGAAGTTTTGATTGCTTAAGCAAAGAAGACAGGAAAAGAAGGAGTGAGCAAGCTGGGGACTACTGTGTTCTTCTGCTTTCGAAGATTTCAACGTATTAGATGCATTATGCGTAATGATACTAATTGAAGACGGAAAGCGGGAAGGAGGAAATTGCATTAAGGAATGAGTACTATGATGGGTCTGCTTTCGAAGATTTCAACGTATTAGATGCATTATGCGTAATGATACTAATTGAAGACGGAAAGCGGGAAGGAGGAAATTGCATTAAGGAATGGGAGTACTATGATGGGGTAAGAAAAAGGCTGGAACCTTGAAGTCGACTTGTACGTACATATAGGATATTTACTATGGTATTGTATATTTATAGTAAGGTATACAGAGTGAACGTATTATAGGTGATATAGTACGTTACAAGAATGTTTTGACCTGACCCGAAACAAGAGAGGACGGAGGTTAGCTCACCAAGTAATTTGGACTGTTGTGGTATCCTAATTTATGAGTATAGTGTGGAAATGCATGCCTTGGGAGCTTATTTACACCATCAAAGCTCATCCTTCCGAAATTCTCTGACGTGGCAAAAAAGACGTGGAGGAAGTGGAGGAAAGAGAGAAAAGAAAAAGTGAAAGACGACGGGTGTGGACTGAGGAGGCACAAGGAATGCTTTTGGGGCTGGCTTGCCGCACTCACTGAGTTCTTTTCGTCTTTGGTTATATGCCGACTTTCCTTTCTCTGGAGAAATGTGCGGGCTTGACAGGAGGTTTAATTCCCTCTATTTTCCCTCTGCTTGAGTCAGGGCTTGGAAACTCTAGTGTTGTGCACAAGCGGAGTTATGTATAGTCTCGGCAAATGTGCAAAAGCTCGCCAAAAAAGCTACGCGAGTCAACTTTTCTTAACTTTCCTTCTCTTTGAGTTGACTTGACTGAACGAAAGGTTGGGATAGAAAAGCTTGAAGAGCTGAAACTAGACTTGTCTTGGCTTGTCTCTTTCGTTCTCCTCTCTTTTCTGGCTTGTGTGAAAGAGAAGTCTCTTTTTTCTTTCTTTTTCTTTCTCACTTCGTCCAAGAACCAAATGTCGCCAGTCGTTTTCTTCCTATTCTTCTAAGCCTCTCGACACAAAACTGCCTTTCACTTTCATCAGAGTAAGAGTCTCTCACAGTCTCGCACGAACTGAGTGCAAAAGTGCAAAATTTGAGCCACGCTCACAACACCACTTGCACTCCTAATGTTCATACACGGACACATGGGATGTCCAACCGAATGTGTTTTGCTCGTTTTTTAGGGTTCGTCTCTTTCCAGAATTATCGTCAAGTTTTGTCCTCATGTGGATGTCATACTGATCACAAAATATTTTCCTCCTTCTTTTTCCTCCCACTCTTTTTTTCACTCCGTCGCACTTTTCCTCTCTCTATTTCTATTTTCCTCTATTCAACTACCCAAGTCAACGGGAAAAATTTCTCCTACTTCTCTTTTATTTCCACTTCATTTCTACGGTCAAATGTCTTGCTTCCTCGAATTTTTCTCAATTGAATCCATAAGTGACAAACTGGTTGCAAAAAACTGTCCTTTCATTCGTTTCCGTATAATCGACTTCCCATCCTTTTCATCATGTTTCTAGCCCAACTCTCATGTTTCTCCACATGGTTTGGTTAGTTAATGATCTATCCTAATAATTTAAAAATCCATCTAAATTAATACAGCACACACCTCGTCAATCCCCTTCTGTACTTGTGAACACTCACTTACTAGCCTATTTAAATTCACATTTGCCAACTCCAAATTCCATCTGCCTAATGAATATACGTACGCCTCAATTTGCAATTTTCGCTCATCGAATTAAGAAAAACGGACGCAGCATTATTATATTGTATTATTTCATACTCATAAGCATAATTCATAGGTGAGAGTTTACGTCGGGGAAATGGGATGCATTTCCCTAGGAGTTGGATGAGAGAGAACTGCGTAGAAGTGTGATGTAATGATAAATAAAGAAGACAGTATGAGTTGTATGAGCTTCAAGCCTCATCAAATTCCACGCGCAGTCTGCTTCTCTTTCTCAACTAGCCTTATATTGGTGAGACGAGAATGGGAAATGACGTGCTAATTTGAGCTTCCTTCTGTGTCTGTCAACACGATGTATCATTCATAACTTCAGGCGCTTTCTGCCTTTTTGCAGCTGTTGGCCAAAAGTCTCGAGAACTCAAATAAGAACTGTTTACTCCTGTTCCTGTTGCTACTTGCTTTTTTGTCCTCATTTTCCTTGTAGAGCTGACGCTGACGATCTTATCTTTAAGCAGAGTTCTGAGGTATAAAATTGATCCTGCAGATGTTATCAATGAATTTACTTTTAATTATTTTTAATGAGCTACTTCCATTAAAAAGAGTTTTAATAGTGTCCAATCAAGTTTGCACAAAGAATTTCGCAAAATGGAAGTTATCCCATGTCCCATTTGAGTGTGTTTGCTTAGTCTAGTGTATCATACAATTTTCCCTTTCCCATTTTGTGCTAGAAACGGTGACTGGAAATGAATGCGACATGAGAAAAGGAAGGAAATGAAAGAAGGATCTGTGCACGCAATGCAAAAGCGAATGTTATTAACGCTTGAATTAAACATTAAAGACCCATGCCGCTGCCATTGAGAGCCCATTTGCGGTTCCCAATGCACCCGCCTCTTCGTACTTGGCTCACCTCCCATAGAAACGTGTGGACAAGATACATAATATTCGTACTACAAGGTACTGGCATAAGAAAAACAGTTTGTGTGAGTTGTACTAGAGTAACGACCAGCATCCATCCTATCCGGGAGTCTTTTGATTCAAGTGTAATATAAAACACTGCATGTGAGATGAGAGATTCCGCATTCCATAGACAGAAGGACCTTCACATGATTCATATATCACCACAAGTTAGCATTGCATTGTTGACGAAGAGGATTCTGCGAAACCAGTATAGCGTAAACTCAGCACGGGTTTATGACTGCGTATACATAGTCTTTATTGAAGAGAGAGAAAGTCGCAATATGTTATACTCCACGAGTACGGTTGGAAAAGGTTATTTTCATAAACGAACCACAAAGGCCCTTTTGAAACTCTACCAGAGAGATTCAAAAGTGCATACCAAGAGTACTTTCGGGTAAATGCAGTCTGGGAAATTGAGTGACAACGGCACTTCAGGGTCTCGTGATTTCTAGCCAATATCATCTATTCTCATTGCGTTGCGGTAAAACACACAATCCTTTTTTTGTGGTGAACACATGGAGTCACTGCATTCATTTCCTCTGGAGAATCAAAATTTACTGCGCGTGAACACGAAATCCGAGATTGAAACGTTTTCTCTAAAATCCGTACGGAATGTAGCACAATTGAATGAAAGCGAGAATTTCAGGTTAGAGAGAGAGAGAGCCAGAGTGAAAATGCTTGAAAGGAGTTATTCTAGTGATTAGTGTCAGAAAGAAACGAAATGTAACGTTGCATGTCACAGAACTCGTGGTCTCACGGAAAGGGGCGAAAGTATCAACTATCGGCAGGTCAGGAACGGATAGTTTGAAATCTAGGTGCAAATACTTGACAAACGGTCACTTGGCACGATTCTAACATTTTCTTTAAATCTGAATTAAGCCAAACCATTATACACTTCTCTGGAAAAACAATTAAATACCCTGATTTCAGTATCTTATTTATACATTATAATCCCTGTATAGGACTGCTAACAGGGCTAACACGCACAGCAGACAAAAAATTAGAAATTCTCAATCTGTTAGTTTGGCTGGTTCATTTTATGCAAAAATACATTTCTAGGAACATTGTAATGTGTAAAGTTATAAATATGACTTCTATTTTTATATGAAACGAATAATCTGGGGAAGGTTATTTTGAATTTTTTTCGCATTAAGGGTGTAATAGTGGTGAACACTAGTTGTAATGCCACCAGCGACTGACGGGCCCGGAAGACTCACGACTCTCATATAATTTCTCTTCTCAGCTGGACATCTTTTCCGTGAAAGAAATGAGGTATAGAATACATTGAAACGAATATGGGACATTTTTGAGAACAGTTCCACACTGAGACTGAGAATGTTCTCTAACTAAGACTGCAATGGTTGCCTTGAAGTTAAAGTTTTGATCAGCTGTCTCCGCCTGTCAACTACATTTGTAACACTCCAATTTCTCGCATGAGCGTTTTGACAGGTCCGTTCGTTGTCGCACTATTACATGTTGTTGCATTCATTTTCACGGCTTGTTATTTCTACAATTTTTTTCAAAATCCATTTCGTTTCTCCCAACTTACTCCTGTGGTTGCAACTTTTCCCAAGCTCAATTCTTCCCCCGCTGTTCCTCAATTTTCCGGTTTTAGAATTTTCTTCATTACGACTCGCAATGACCTCAGAAATGTTTCTTAACCAATTCTACGGCACTGGAATGTACCATCGCTTATGTTGAAGGGGGAAAACGGGGAACGAAATTATAAATATTACTATTGGTGCAACTGCGAAACGGCTTATGGGAACTTAAAAATAACGAGGATTGTATGACATTGACGAAACGGTTTTTCAAGAAAGGCTTTGACCAAACTGTTTATCACGTGCAAAAAAGTTGGTCTTTAGTACCGACGTACTCATCTATGCACTTTCTTACGCTTCTTTTTTAAAAAAAAGGTTGTCGTGCGAGTGCGAGTATACTATATCCGTCGACACTCCTTCATGCGTATACATTACAGTTTCAGACTACATTTCGTTACTCAAGTCCTAACTTATTCATTTCACCGCAGTTTCTTCCAAGTTTTTTGACAGTTTTTTAAGAGAAAAACCGGCAAGTTGTAAGTTAAGCTAAGAAGTTACTTATAGTTTGCTTTGGTATGAGAAAGTGAGAGAGAGAGAGTGAGACGCGCTGAGCGGAAGTGTCTGTAATTATTGAGTGGCGAATCGATAAGACTCTCCGCGGGAGAGAGACAGTTCCCCTTCACTCCGTGTCAATCACGGCGTGACTCAAGTCAAGACCCTGATTACCTTCTTCGTCTTGAGTATACATCAAGGAAAAGGCTTTCTCCAACAAGAGAGTAAAGAAGAGATACTACACAAACGTCTGTCCGTCTCAAACGGCAAAGGAATGTCCGCCTTGTTTTCCTTACTTGTACTTGGCTCAGAGAAAGGATTGAGGCTTGTGTGCGGTACATCCCGGCGTGAGCCTTCTTTCTTGGCTTTCCGTTTTTATGTTGTGAGGCCGTATCGAAGGAAAAGATGCATGAAGGGCAAAGCCGATAGGCACACAGGAAGACAAAGTTAAACTCTGGGCAAGCCGCCCGAGTCTCGGGTATGAGCTCCGGATTCGGGTTATCTATCTTCCCCTCTGTTGGTTTCTCACAAATTGCAAGGTATAGGAGAGCCTTGTCTCCAAGAACAGCGTGTCTCACCTCAAGAACACTTTCCACCAGCACTATAGCTAAAATAAGTAATACCTTTGCACTCTTAACTCTTATAGCCGAGCAAAGCAGGCCGAAATAATGTGGATGAAAGGAAAAGTAGAAGACTCGGAGTACCATTTGAGAGGACATGTTTTAAGAAGGAGGAACAAGCACAATTGTATGGGTAATACGCCTCTTTTCTATCCCGCAAAAGGTAGTATACGCTGGATTTGAGCTGCCAAAGTGTCTCGCTAAAGGAATGTACAGAGTGCCGAGTGGCCCACTTGCCCTTTTATTTCGGCTCAAGTTATAACATGAAGACATCTCTTTCACCCGGAGTGACTGTGACTGAGAGTCTTTTCTTACATGCTTTTCTCCAACTGTAGGTTACCAAGAGCTTTGCCGGATGTAGACATTTACTTTGTTGACAAATTCGTGTCTTTGGAGTTTTGAAGTGCAGAAACGAAGTATGGGTGACTTTACTTTGTGTCTGAGCGTCCTCGTTCCTTTCCATGCCTTTCCACTTGAGTAAGAGATAAATATGTCAGCTCAGTGGAGTGAAGGAGTCTGCAAAACTAGAAAGCCAATAAATGGAACTTCTGATTTGATGAGATTACCTAGGACTCTGATGAGAATTGTTATTGTTACGACAGCCTTGCGACATTCTGCTTGACGGTGACAGCAGCACATAATTGTGCTTGATAAGAACCTCACAGTCCAATTAGGTCAGCGCACTAATTACATCGCTAATGCGAATCTGTCTGTTTTCTTTCACTGCATGTTGCTGAGCCGAGTTCCTGGAAAAAATCATTGTACTCTTGTCTGCTAATCATAAACATTGAGTTGCCTTGCCTTGCTTTGCCAACAGTAGTCTGTATATAGTCATTAATTTTCCTGCCCAATGCAGAAACGAACGTTCATCTCTCCCACTTAGATATAATAATCAACATCTGTTTTCCATTTTTGAGCAAGAGACGACGCGACGTCTTTGTATAAAGCACAGTTGCGAAGCGTCATTTTGATTCAATTCAAATTGACGATTCCGAGTTCACTTTGGATTAAGGGCAGACAGCTCTACTGACAGTCATTTTACTCAGGCGACTTACGACGTTCTTACACTATTCCTGTTCCTGTACTTTGTTGTTCAGTGCAAAACGACAACGAACTGTGAGATGTTCTCCCAACAAGACGGGCGGGACTGTCGGAGTGATTGGGAGGTTTAAGCGCAAAGGCTAATGAGGCTTTAGCTCTTTACTTGTTTCCCTGGTACTTGAACGTCTGCCTGTCGCCTCCGCTTTCTCTCTTCCCCTTGTACATTTCACTTTGGTTGCACTGCGTATTTATACAATGTGCACTACATAGTTTTTCGAATGACAGATCCGTCCTTTTGTGCATTCTGAACATGCAAATTCATTTACAATTTACAATTCTTCCAGCTCCACAGACCACATGTGGGCGCGACTGCCAACAAGGATTTGCTTGTGTAAACTTTCTAACCTAGCTTTTACTCTGGCCATTGTGATTTTCATGGACAATTGTGCAAACCAGACGAACCGTACGCAGAAGAATTAAACCGTTTTGTTTTCTACAGTGGTTTAGTACGTAACATTTAATATTATACTGGTCTCAAGTCTCACTCAAATACAAATTTAGCCTAAGGGAATAGAAACGAGACAGCGACGTCGTCGTTGACGATGACTAGTCGACATTCGACATCCACCCTTCATAAACATGTGGGAGTATAATGCCATACGAAGAATGCATTATATTATCCAATGTCCTTTTTCGTGGTCCTATCCGTATTGCTCTGTAAGAATCCTTTGTGTAGCCAGGATTCGGGAAGTCAGGTTGATTTCAGCCGTTCCCTTTCACATTTCTCTAACGTTTGTTTCCAGGATATCTGATTCGGTAAACGAAAAGAGAACTAGTTCTTTTGTGTCCAAAGTCCAATGAAATAAAGAGATTCGTATGACGTTTGTTGTATTGTCACTTGGCTTTGGCTGTTGTAGACTTTCGGGAGACAACCATCAAATTTTTAAAGGATTTCCTGGATTTCGATCTATATAGAAAAATTATACCTTTCTATTTTTAAAACTTGGATTGTCTGTTGCCTTAAAATATGAGTTAGCGCTGTTTTATCGTTCTTTTTATTGTAATGCATTATTCGACAATACACAACGGTTCTATTAATAAAAGTTTCACGTTATCTGCACACATACCGTATGTCATTTTATTTGAAAAAGCCAGCGTTTCAAAGAAAATCTATTTTTCTCTAGCAAAACGCTACTTGTTGTTTCTTGGCTTTCTATTCGTTGTAATTTGTTTAGTGTTTTTCGAATGCCACAAATTGTCAGCATGGGACCGACGAAAGCCTCATTAGTGTAAAATCCAATGTACGTACTTTTTGTTCACATGTCTGAGAAGAGTCGAAACTTTGCCAAATTCCATTCTCAGTACAAGGACAAATCCTAATCCGAAATGAAACACTAATCTTGACAGCTAATGCTCTTTTGGTTTTCTGTGTTTCCTGTACAGTAAAATATAATAATGTGATGGAAAGGCTGTATGTACATTTACGATGACGACTGAACCGAAATTAGACGTTACTGTTGATTCCATTGGATTTTGTGTAATATAAAAATGCATACAGGTACTTTAATGTCCTTTTGTATACTAAACAGCCACTATATACTGTTTTCGTACCTTTGACTAGTAAACTAGAAGTTGAATAATCACGTACAGAGTATAGTGTTAGCAAGTGTCTCTGGGAATGTAAGGGAGTTACTAGAAAACGATAGAAACTAATAAATAGGAAAGTGTGTTTGGAGAAGAACACAATAGGTTCGGAAGTTGAAAACAGGACGTAACGGATCTTTGTAGGGATTTGGTGGGTTTAAAGGAAGAGATAGAGAGAAAATATAGAGAGGAGTGGAGAACGATGAGGTCGAACGGAGGAAACCGGAATGTAGTAGGACGCAGTGAGGCTGGCATCTCACAAGTCATCAGTGCTTTTGAGCCCGAAGAGACATAGAGAATAAAGGAACTAGACAAGTTGGAATTGGAAATAGAAATAGTCGCGTATACTTTATCTCTTTGAACAGGACGACCATAGATTGCACATTATGCCGCACATAATACGACACACACACATCTCTCGGCACTGAGCTCGCCGCAATGCAATGTCTCTTTTGCGACTTTCTCTTTCTCTGTTCCTCTCTGAGACACATTTTCAACTTTTGCACACGTCTAGACGCTCGACGTTCTCGGTTCTCTCTCAGTGTTTGGAATATAGGCCACACACTTGGCTCCACCATCACCAAGAGACAAAGTAGACTTTTCTCCAGTCCAAAGTGTACTTAACTGTATCATTAAATATCGTGTTAAGCCGACATTACGACCAAATAAAACCATATAAAGTAAAACTTTGGCTGCTCCAGCACAGAACAAATTATACGTGTCTGTCTCCTACTCCCTCCATGCTTTTTCCTTTTTTGAGCGGCACCAACTTGTTTTTGTGTCTCCAAGTCCAAGAAGTGTGTATTGTGCAGTGCTGTACACTCTCCACTGCCTGTCGTCTTATTTGTGCGCATAAAGTCGCCTTGTTCCTATAAATATGTATTATGCATCTTTTGCAACAGTTCTGTCAACTCTCTACCAGTATAAATATATTTTTGGGTTTCTCATTCTCCGTTCCCCCATCGTGCATTTTCTCCTCAGTTTATTTGCGGCAAGCTGTGCCAGAAGGCAAGAACTTATTTCAATTCGTCGGTTTCCACTCATTTGTACTTTCAGTTCACGTGAAAAAAATAGTTTCTCTACTACTTCCTCCTTTCCCCTCCATCGTTTGTTTCTATTACAGTGGCTTTCCCTCCAAGCGTGGCTACTTACAATAACATCAAATGAACTTGTCAACAACGTTCTCAATTGCAAAAGTCATGACAGTAAAAAGCAACCTGTCCAAAACTCCTTTAATTTCTTCTGTTTGTGCACACATAATAAATTTTAACTGCACTACTACTCTCGTACAAACTTACTCCACTTAAACTTGGAGTGTTCAACAATTTTAAGTAGCAGTCCGGCGCAGTCATTTCTGCAAGAAAGTTTACATTTGGAATGTTTCATTTCTCTTGTATGGCTCTTGACGTGAAATTTCGTGACTTGTTTTTGTTTCTTTGTATGTTTTGATGCTTGTCGTAAATGACCGTGGAGCGTCCTGATGTGTTTAATAGAAGGGTGCGTGTTGCATGTTTGTACGTTCTCTCCATTCCATCCGAGCTCCCTCAAATGCGTTCGGTGTTTATTTAAGCTACGACTAAGAAACAATTTTTAACAGACACACACACATGAAGAAAACTACACGACAGGTTTGTGAAGGGTAAAGGGCCATCCATCATCTCAACCTGAGGACAGAAGTAAGCAGAGAACCGTCGCCCACATTTCACGCAAATTTTAGCAGTACTTTGTTCCATGCCTTCAACGCATAGCATGAGAACTGGAAGACACGTGCAGGAAGTGAGGAGGTTGCTGGATTACATCAGAAACTCACCGATGCATCCTTGTTGTGTACAAAAAAGCACTTTTGCAATTTTTCTTCGTGTGCGAGATTTTAGGAGCAAACTACCGCTATGTCTTGTACTAATACCTTAGCATCCTGTTTTAAATAGTTTTCTGTCGTCTAGACCTTCGTGAATAGTTTTCTATAGTTTGTTGTTTGTTATTTTGCCTGGATTCGTTTTTGAAAATGAAAGTCATTAAAAACTAAAAAGTTTCGTTCCGTTAGATGATATACATCATTGTAAACTCCCAAACTATTACACAAATTGTCCCAAAGGATTTCAAAAATTGAAACGGAAATTGCGTCGAGCTAATGGCGAAAATGTGAGGATATAATGAGTTAAAAGGGGTAAAACAAAGCAGGTACAATATGGTTCATTTTGTTGCTGGAGGGTAGTAAATTGAAAGCAGCTTCCAAGGCTTTCACACCAAAAGGGAAATGTTCTCAAAGTCAAAAGGTGTTTGGCCCTGCATTACTTTCGACAGAGTTGAGCTTGAGTCAAGTGGAAAGTGCTTTTTCGTCGTGATTAGTATGTGATTGAATTAGTGAGAGCCGGAGGAGGAAGCCCTTCTCATTATTACAGATCAGGTTGCATTGGCTTCTGGCTTGTGAAAGACTGCTTGTCTACTCGTCTGTCTGTCTGTTTGTGGCACAGTCAGGCTTTCACGTCCAACCTTTCCTTTCCTCCCTTTCATTGTACGTACGAAACCTTGATAAAAGTAGTATAACGTGCCTCCGACGGAAAAAGACCAAATAGCATCACGTACTCCGGACCAGACTCCCGACGTTCTCACTGATGAAATGAAATGCTACGCATTACTTCATCATGGACTTGAATGTTGAATCCATCGTCCCTGACTTTGCCATTCAAGCTGAAATTCATTGGGTTTCTCATGGCCTATCTATCCCGTTTCCTTACAGAGATGAAATCCAATGACCATGTTGAAAATGCAGGTTTGACTTCAACTTGCCCTACTTCTCATGTCAAGTGTTTCACATTCCACTACATCTTATTACAGTAATATACGTATCATATATGACAGTCCCCGACAGTAATATTATAAATTATTGTCTTAGACTACTAGTAATTTGATACTTGAGAACGGAACAGTGTTCATAGCACATGACTTTGCAGGATTCAAACTTTCTTTCCACTCTACATATTACAGTATACATATGTAGTCTCATCAATGCAGAGCTTTTGTAGCATCTCTTTTTCTTGTACAAACTTTCTCTGATTGCCGCAAATTACTTTAACATTTAAACGATAACTGGGAGTATTATAAGATATAAGGTTCAAATACAGAACTAACCAAAAACTAAATGTGTAACTAATACACAAGCTCAAAATTAGCAACTCTGTTATATATAGTGTGCATTGGTATTTGTCGTGAACATAAATTATAATGGAAATTCTAGACTCGTCATGTGAATGTCGCAGTCGTAGTGTTAATTTGCAAGAGTATATTACTAAAATGTACCCTGGGCTTGTATAATATTTGGTACGTGTAATTAATAATGCTACAAGGTGTAATTATGCATAAATATATTGTATGCTATGTAGTATGTACAAGAGAAGGTAATTATAATCACGAAAGAGACCTAATGCAAAAGGAAAAGTTGCACGTGACGATGAAGTCTCCTTTTTGACTTTGGCATTACAGCAGTGGACAGACATTACATGGACGTCGGTGAGGGAACGAAGCGAAGTACCGTTGAAAATTGGACTGGCCTCATCAGCACGTTTAGGAATTACCTATTCGTGCGGTACTACAGAAACACTAATGTACTAGACTTTCTGTATACACAGAAAGTGTATTAGCGGAGAATTGTGCCTTCACTTGAAGAATTTACTGTAGCTTCCAACAGTATTAGTAGTACAAGTTATTAAAGTATAGTCAATGTAGAAATATATAAATACTAGTTTGCTTTTAATGAAGTTTATGATATTTTGTGGGTTTACTAGCTTAGACGGATATTTTGGTTTGAAAATGGAAGCAAAGTTGGGAGTGACGGAAAAGCACGTCTGCCCCGAGTTAATTAGAAGCGCAAGTCACATTCACATATAGAAATTGGGAAGGCTAGAGCCCTAAGTCTAATTAATCATTGAGACCTGGAAGAGTTTTGACGATGGCAGGGGACAGAGCGTGTAAATGTCAAAAAATTTCTCATATAAAAACATATTAGAGCCGTTAATGCGTAGAGTTGGAGCAATTAAATTGCTCATTTGAATGAACGTGTGTAGCAGAGTGAAGCTTGGGAGCCTCGTGAGACGAAATGAGTGTAATAAACGTCTTAATTGCTCCAGAATGCGCGGTCGGATGCTTCCGCTTCTAATTTTTCGACTATGAACTTGTTTCCAAAAACATGGTTTGAAGGGAGGGGAACGAAGGGCTGATAGCACGATGAACAGGAATGAGTGTAGAATAAGGCATAAGAAAGTCTCGACTTCGAAGTCAGAGTCATGATGACTGCAGTGTACAAGTGAAGAGACGGTCTTCCTCATCCTATAAAAATTATTTATGGCCAATTAATCCAACAAGGAAGGTGAGCTTTTATTAACAATCCTAATGGGCTTGAGCTGAGCATATGGTAAAAGGGCAAGGAGGAGTTTGGCTGCTTGGCTCAAGAGGATTGAACATAGAAAAAGACTGAAAGACTGAATGCCTTCGTCTTTTTTGGTTGTCGTCTTGTAGTCGTTCTCGTGTTTAGAACGTCTTTTTCTCTCGTTTTTGTGACTGAGCTCTCAAAGCACTCCTTCAACTTTCTCCTCAACTCAAAGCAATTGAACCGAGAAGCTGAGATGATGTCTTGCCAGTTTAGCTGTGATGTAATGCAATGTGATGAAGTGGGCGCCGCAGAATGAAATTCCGTCGACGAGGGATCACGCACCCGTAAAATTTCAAGTGCAGATTACCTCGGACAAATGGATCCTTTCACGTCTCTCGTTTGCTTGGCTTTTCCTTTGGTCCGTCATGAGTAATTCGGCCAAGTGCTACTGGTCCTGATAAGCAGCCTCTCGTCCTCTTTTGCCACACTGCTCACTTGACAAAATCTGCACGACTTCCACTTCCACCTACAACTGCTTCCGGCCATCTTTCTCCATTCTGTGTATGACTTTGCACAACGACTATCCTCTATTTTCTTTTAAGATCCTGCATGTAAAAGACATTGCCGGAAATGAGACATTCATGAGCAGTTCTTAACTCTTCAAATAGGCGTTGAATGTGTTCTGCCATGAACTCCGTTAGTTGCTCTTATTTTCTATCTCCACTGGTACTTGCAGCTTAGATTGTGCTCTTCTCCGCTTTTCATGAAATATGAACGCACGAATAAATTTCGCGCAAAGGATCGGGAGAATCTGTTCTAAATTCTCTTTTCTTTCTTTGAGAGAAAAGCACAAAATGTGTGGCCTTTATCAGAGTCATTACTTGAGGTGAAATTATGCTTTCCCTTGTCCTCTGGCAGTGTCTTATGCAACTACACGAGCAGACTTTTCCGTGGGTGATATAGAAATTCTGCTAAAGGAAGGAAACGCAAAGGCAAAAGACTCAGACACACCTTCACAACTTTTACTTTATGTTCTCTGTGCCCTTTTCTTCGCTTCTGGGGGGCAAACTGGACGAAAATTCTTACGACTTTTATAAACTTACACTTTGCAGAGCTGTGTGCTAGGACTGATATATACACTCATTCTCTTCTTCTGTGAGTTTCCCGACTTTTAGGGTTTTGGCCAAGGTTTCAGTTTCAACTAGTGCAAATTCATATTGCACTTTTCACACAGTCACGAAGATGCTGTTATACTCTACGCTGCTCGACTGTTCCCCTTCGACGTTTCCTCTTGTCGAGTCCAATGCCCTAGTAAGAATCATTGGTCGTTAGGATGTTTGGTCCAAGGCGTATGTATGGGATATGAAATGGAGGCATAGCAATAGCATAGGACAGAATTCGAAATACTAGTAAAAGGAACACACTTACACCGTTGAGGCATTAGACGCGAGTTCTTAAGCCATGCTGAAGGAAGTCGTTTTGCGCTAGTTTCCCATATACTCTCAGCATTTTGCCTTTATCGACGATTGCTCCAGACGTTTTTACGACTTTTGCCCAAAATACCCTTCTACATCGTTTCTCACTGACTGCGACGGGGGTTATAACAAAAAGATAGTGAGAAAAGAAGACAAGTTTCCACGTGAGCCGTGTCTCTCTCAGGCGTCGATCACACTGATATGCTTCCTTGAAACTATCGCAAAAATGAAAATGGTTCCTATCGCCAATATACCTCGTGCTTTCCCTCTTTTTGTGTGCACGACTCCATACAGACATTTCACTTTTGCTACATAAAAGAAGCCGTCTCTAGCACGTGTCATTGTTAGTATACAAAACCATTTTTGAACGCCTCAAGCCTCAACTATCGTTAGGTTTGGTTTCTATAAAGAGTTGTTCCACAGTTGCTATCACGAGTCAGCATTTATATATCATGACAGAAGATTGGAGGGGTCTTAATTGCCGAATACAAAGTCTAGAATGGTCTTGTTTTGAGCAGAGCGTTCCTCCGAATCAAACGGGAAATGAAGGAGGACCATGGGATTTAATTAGGAAATGCGCCTGCACTGCATCAATAGGAAAAGTGAAGAGATGTTGATTTATACTAGAGTCTCATAACTATTGTTCGGAACGGCAATAAACACTCCATTGGCCAACATACGCTTGTTGTAACAAGTTAGTAAACTGGCAAACTTTTGCCTTCTTCCTTCTTCAAGGAGACGTCTTATTACCCTTCCAACTTTTCCTTGGAAGGCTTTTTTGGACAGTTTTAAGAGAATTATTTTTCCTTGGCCAAGTTTTGTTTATAGTATGAGTCCGTATGCAAAGGTCAAATTACGAGTCGTTCTACTGAAAGAAGATCCTTCTATAAAGACTCTCAAGTTTTTTTCAAAATACGAAGACGACTGTCAGAGATGTTTTATGTCAGTACATTGCATTGTCTTATAGTCTTGACTTTTATAGCGATGCTGGTTCTGTTAACATGGTAAAAAGACACAGTTCCACATTAGCTTTGTAAATGTAGAATTAAGAAAGACATGCGTGCGTAATTTGCCCATATGCCATTTGTGATTGCAACTTTCTCCCTGCTCCGGTTTCATCTCTTCTCAAAGCAAACGAAAGGATGGAACAAAGTCAAAATTAAACAAACGGGCCGTTCTTAGAACTTTTTTTGTAAAACTTTTTTTCTTAAGTGGCAATCAAATTGACACGGAATGGGAATAAATGTAAAGTTTTCCCAGGAGTAGAAAATTGTCCTTGGCTTCAACTTGTAAAAGCATGTCGACATTCGAGCTATCCCGCTATCTCATGCAAATCAAGATAAGGATTAACCCTTGAAGAAATAGGGAAAGTGCAATGACTTTTACCAACTGGCGACAACAAACACTTTCAAGTTGTTCAAAAGTTGGGATGTTTCATACTAAAAATACACGCAATCAGCATGAAAGCACAAAACCAGAGGCTTACAACAAGCAAAATTTGCATATATCTCTTTGGGCTATTGTCGCTACTTAGTCCTTATAAGATTATGACTTTGCGTCTAAGAATGTAATATAACTGTCCTCACTCGTTCCCTTAGCCCAAAAGCCTTGTATAAGCTAAGACGAAAGTTTATTTTTAATACCTATGTTAAGCGTTCCTTCCTGCCTCACCGTTCACCAACGTAGATTTCTTCCTTATGCGTATCCAGAAAATGAAAACTTCAAAAATGTTTAAATCTAAAAAAAAGTTGGCCATTTCTCTTACGATCCTCCTCCTCATCCAGAAAAGCTCTCAATATTTGTCTCTCCAAGGAAAACTTAACATTTAACCTCCAACTTTCAATGTCATTCCAAAACTTTCTGTGTGTTGGGCTAAAATTCGTCTTTGCTTAGATTTCATTCTGCACACGCACTTCGTTTCTTATGTTCCCGTGAAGTATCGAGAAAAAACTGAAAAAAGTCGAATGAACGTCTTCTACCCAATATTGTATTGTATTGTTGTTGCGTACTGAATGAAGCACTGGCAGAGAAAAACAGGAATGTAGGTCGATGTATTTTGAAATCGTGGACGATTGAGGAGTCGATTTAAAGTTTAGATATAACTCAGGTATAAAACAATGGAACGAAAAGAAATACTGCAAAGTGTGGAGAATAAGAAAGTCGAGTTTTATTCCCCTAGAGTATTTTCGCTTGTTTTGTATTGGGAAAACAGCAACTGCCGTCCCTTGTGATGTTTTCGGTTTGCAATTTACTCCAACTTTTTAATGTGTTGTTGTACTATAGGCTATAGGTACAGTTCTCTACAATCGCAATCACGTGGTGTGTACATGTTCAACGTCAGTAGCCAGTAGCTCTCCATTAAATTTTCCTTCGGTCACATTCATTTGTATTAATGTTAAATGTAAACATTCAGTGGATTGAAAGATTGAAAAAAACACCAAAAATTGTGAATTGTGTAGTATATAGTCTAATGTAGCATGGTATTCAATGTTATTCTTATATATCAAGAAGCAATCTTGGCAATTTGCTATATAATATTGAATGCGAAGAGAAGAACGACAAAAAGAAACATGTACAGTACTATTGTTTATGAATGTCTTTTTCATATATGAAGGCTTATCATTCCTTGTGTCCCTGAACCTTATATCCTTTTAGTCCTTCCTATAAAGTGTGCTACTTTCCAGACGCTCCTTGTCACTTCTTGCCCAGCATTCCCCTATATTGCTTAATTCTAAATTGTTGAATCCTAAATTATGATTTATCAAAGTTCAATTAAATATTATTTTGCCAATTAACTCGATTGCTTATTCTTGTCTACTCACTCGCATCATCATACTCATTTTGGTCCTTCGAAAACCGTCATGGTGAAAAATTGGCATTTCATGTGGATTTGTCAAGTGTGATTGTTGAACCAGGGTGAAGTGAGACATGTTCAGCTCTGACTTTGTGTGTGCTTCGTTGTTCGTTTGGTTTGCATCAGTGAGCCGTGGCTCTAATGATCACCAAAATTTCAACAAGTGCAATAAGTATTTATATGAGTGAGTTAGTGACTTCAAAAAAAAGGCTGACATTTTGAACAAGCGAACAGCTACATACAAAACTATACAACTATATGCAACCAAACAACTATATTTTATAGTATACTCTGAAAGGTCAGCTAGGTAACAATGGCGTCAGAGCACGAAGGAAAAACAATCTTAAGAAAGAAGTGAAGAAGCAAACCTCTCTCTTTCAGTCTTGGTGGGATTTACTGGGAAATATTCATGGGGATTTACGTAACTCTTTGCGGTTCACCGGTGCGGTGTTTCCACTTGCCATACTCTCCTGAGTTTTCCTTATATTATAGTCACTTCGTCACTAGTCACAAGGGACTGGTGAAAAGCCGACGAGAAAATGTAGCTCGTATACTCGTACCTGAAACCTTTAAGAATGCAATGAGAAAATGCATTGACCCAAGCTATCTCAGGCACTTCTTCCTTGCTTGCCTCAGTTTTTAGTAGTGCAATGTTTGCGAACTCTCTAAAGCTGCAGTAGTGAGCACAAAGCTCATTCGCAAACATTGGCTTATGGAAGTCAGCACAAGTTCTGAAATACACTGCAAAACACATATTTCACTTAGCCTTTTGACATAGCTTTTTACATTGAACAACCCTCACGAGAACTAGAAAAGAACAAGAATTTTCATTCAATATTATTGCAAATGGAAAAGCCTAATAAATTCCATCTCACGCAACACTTTTCTAAGCTAACAGCTAACATTTCCTATGCAATTTGCATATTATTCCTACTCGTTTCCTTCATTGTGAATGTAACATCACAGAAATGTTGTTTTTTGCATCTGTCCAATGTTATGCCCAAATAAATAACAAGTGAACTAAACATTTTTTTGAACATGGAAAGTTGACGTTCGTGTATATACGTATCGTGGTTAAATGTTTACAAGGGTGCCAACGTTCAACATACATTATAAATTGCTGCCCCAACATTCAATAATTCAATTTACGGTAACACCCGAAATATTACGTTGACTCGCCATTTGCAATACAATTAGTATAGAAGTATAAAAGGACATAAAATATACAATACAGATACAGTCTGCTCGTCTGCTGGTGCGGTTAAACAATGTACTGTGCACCGGATATTGCGCATACGTGTCGTATAGTACCTAAATGTAATGGTTCATGGACTGTCGACGTGGAGAAAGTAAGAGAAGAAACTTAATAGATGCAAACACAGCTTAGTATACAATGAGCTGAACAGAAAACCGAAAAGAGTAGTAGAGTACGAGCATATGAACTATATATCTTGTATACAAGACTCAACCGGATAGCATGGGTAATTTGCCTCTCATCCAGTCCGATATTATTAGAACTAATGTTAATTGAGATAAATTATAGGGTTGCCTAATGTAGAAAGACCCGTTTTGTAATTAAAGTGAGACTGAAACCAGGGTATTGTTCCCGTGTCACCAAAAAAGGTTCCTTCCTCATCGCGATGCATGGTAGTGAGCACAAAATCTGAAATTAGGAAGACATGCAAGAGTAGTTAACATTTGAACCAACTTATTGGCTCATGGAAAAAGGAAAAGAAAGGAACAGGGCTGAAATAAGAACGAAAGAGTTTTGGTTATTTGGGTGTGTTTAGAGACAAGAACACTCATTCACTTCATTCTGTCATTGTTTCTTCGTTGGAAGCATGCTATGAAATGCGTATTGGGAAACAATGGGACGAGGACGAGGAGGCAATTTCGTCTCAGCGGCGTTTCCCACACAAAAACCGTTTTGTTGTTGTATTGGGCTATGTGTGAGAAACCTTGTATTGTTTTATGGTGTGCCGGTGTGCGACAAGGAATATTTATGGACATGAGTTATGTTCCTAAGTTGGCGTTAAATTTACCCATTTGTCATTTAAATTTTTGCTCGGTCTAGCATTAAAGTTGCAGAGTGCAGAGGGTGCAAAATAGTTTGTGTCTTCCAACGCGTGTGGTTTTGGCCAGTGTATTAACGGGAGATGGAGAAACGCTAAGCAACCACCGCTGTATTCGCATAAGGTGACCATTGAGCTGAGAAAATTGGGTCACAGCCACTATTTCCAACATAATTTATGTGATTTAAGTGACAAAGCGTTTCAGCGACTGCAACAGATAAGCATCTTTCATTCCGAGCCACAAGGATTCCTTTAATATCCCTTGAGGGAAACTCACTCCGTTCGATGAATGTATCGCGTTCGCTTTCGTTTAATTGCGATACGTCATTATTGTGCTATTATATTATAGCAGGCGTATGCATTGTGCGATGCAATGCGAGTAGACTCATTATTGAATGGTTGAGTTACCTAATACACGAACTGAAAAAAATGAGTTCAAACATCCTCTGAACAGAGGCGCAGTATGATTTAATACACAAAGCACCAAAAAGAAAAACATATTATAATACTACACAGGACCAACTAAGGAATAAAATTTACTCGAATGTTCCGAAAAAGAAGACCGGTCTGAACTCTGAAGACAGGATAACATTGAAGTAACCAAAGGAAATAAAACAGAAAGCTATTTTGTGCTTTCACATTTGTCGAGACACCATTAGCAGTTGAGGAATAAATTGCAGCTTGAGAAAGAGAGGAGGAATGAACAAAGAACTCACACAGGGTGCGGTTCTCCTGAGAATACGTTGAGGTGAAAGGAATAGACCTGGAGGAACACATGGAGAGAAAGCACGAATGTTTCATGTTTAAGAAGGTTTGGGTGTACGTAAAGTTCTGGTCCTCGTATATTTGGAATGTAAGCGTGTTCACATGTAGGACAAGGAAGAGCGAGAAACTGGACCTGTTTAAATCTTGAAGAAAGAGCAGTAGATACCCGGAAGAAAGAACGAGAGAGAGCATTTGGGCGAGCTTAGGTGCTCCAGTTTCATTGCCCATCGACAAGAGGAGAGTTGGTCCAAGATAATCCGGGCATGTTTATCATGCGATGCCGCATGGGAAGTCGGAGTCTGGCGTGTGGGCTGTGGACCTCTCCCCTCATTACATCCTCTTATAGGGAGAGCCCACTTACCGCAACGAATGGCTCCTCATTTGTTCCTTTCATATCGTTTACTCTATTTCCTCGACTTTCTCCAAAGACTGTCTACACCCGCCGAGTACTCTCGCCACACAAGTATAAAGCAATGGAAAGAACATACAGACAAAAACAGAATCCAAACTGAATAAGGACCTTTAGGAAAGAAAGCAAAGCAAAGCAGCCGCCACCGCCGCCGCGCCACACGAGGCTGCCGCTGCTTCTTTCTTCCACTGCGTTACTATGTTCAACAATACGTCTTTTCTTAGTTTGAGTGTGTGTAGTGTTTAATATTACGTATATGTGTGCACAAAGTAGACAGGGAGTCCACCGGAATTATCTCGAAAAGAGCTTGTTGAGTTGACGTTATAACTGACATCTGTGTCTTTTCCCTTCGTCCTCCGGTCTTTTCAGAAAAACCAAGGACTTGCAGAAATTGATTAACAATTTCTTGAATTATCAGTTGGGAACCCTGGCATTTTTTTCTCTTCTGATTGCGGCGGTTTACTAGTAAACTAGTATACTTTTTTATACAGGAAAAGTGGGTCAAAAATTGTCTGACAAAAAACTGGAAGGATTTGTAGTCTTCTTCTGTGGCTTTAACTGAAAGCAATTAGGTAGAAAGGGAAGCAAAGAGCACAAGGGATCTGAGCTTTGGTGCTCTCCTTGCCTTTTAGCGTTTAAAAATTAACTGACAACAGCTATAGAACGGATGCATGGTTTTGCACTCGGGAGCAATTAGCGTGATGAAGCCACGTCTTCCACTACAACTAACTGTTTTTAGGTCACTACTGAATAAGCAGAAGGCCACTCTCCCAGACAGAAAAGACAGACTCGATTTGCCAAAACTCAGTCAAAGTCAGGACGCTTGTAAACTACACCGTTTATACCTGTAAGTTGTATGCACTATAACTTTAATGTCTAAGCTCTTGTAGGTGTGTAAGTGAAGTCTCAGTTGGAGTGGAGCACAGAAGCACTCTGTTTTGTTGAATTTTTCCTCTTTCCATTTTTGACTACATTAGAAATCTTGTGATAAGTGTTTGTAACCATTTCTCCAGTGCAGATATGGAAGATATGGGATTATAATACACAACACAAAACAAATGGGAAGTAATGTGTAGTATACCCGCCTCCTTGGTTTTTAGGGAGTCGACATGAATTTTATGCAAATGTCCGAAGAAATATAGTAGCATCGTCTTACCGTGGGAGTAAGCAAATTTTAAAACGGGTTGGTTGATTGCCGAGAGATGTGTCCTCTTATCATGTTGCGCATTTGGTGAAGCCGTCTCTTGCCCAAAGAGAAACATGTATCAGCATGCAAAACCATTGGTCCAAACAGCATTTCTTCCTAGTTTCACTCGCAGATAAAATGCCCAAGGGAGACAGAAGTACATTTCTTTCTTTCATTTTGGCTCAAGGGGAAAAACGGAAAGAAGCAAGTTGGGTACGAAACGAGTTAGAAAGTTTTTTTGCTCCTTTTGCGCTATAGTTATCGGGGTCACCCTGTTGTGAGACCTGCGAGAACGAAAGAAATCTTTTCCATAATTAGATTTTTTTTTTTAAAAGTTGACTTGGACCGGGAGGAGTGGAAAGAGTCCTTCTCCTGTTCCTCTTTTTTATTTATGGCGTGGTAGTTTGCTGTTTGGCATTGCAAACACTACAAATTTATGTGAAGTATTCCAAATTCCAAAGGGGCAAAAGACAGACGTGTACTACACTCATAGCTTTTCCAGAAGCATCGGACGTCATACAAGTTTATCTTTTGCATTAACATTACAAGATGTCAAGTGAACTCAAAATACTAAACTACTTGCTTAAGCTTTAAGCGCATCACATTTTAGACACATTCACAGTAAAGTGCCTTTTGACGTCTGAAAATGGTGACATATCTCCATTTTTATTTCAACATGTATAAGAAATTTTGTTAGTGATTTAAGAGTCGTCTCTTTCATTTTTGGGTGAGTGCCTGCTTTTAAACCTTGGGCCAGGTACAAAAAATTGTACCGCTTGTTTCTGTACATTGTCAAAATACCAAAATCATCGAAATGCTACGTTTTTGAACATTCATTGATTCTACTTTTTTTCAAAAGTTTGAACAAGAATTTTTAGAAAATGAACCAAAAATGATTTTTCTACTTGGATTTACTATGTTTTTGTTGAAGCTAGCATAAAATGCTCAGAAATAGGAATGCGATAAAGCATTTGCAACAACATTGGTCGACATTTGTGGTCAACATTTTGGCGAAAGTACACAGACAGGATTCGATCTAATGTTCCTGCCGGTACTTTGACGTTTTGAGGGTGGACATCTTGGGAATCCAAGACATTTTGTACTGCAAACACATCAACAACGTGAAGAGAAGTGCAACTTTGCGGCGAAAAATATTACAGAAATAGAACGAGTGTTGTCTTGTCTATATGTACATGGTCGATCTGACCCAAAAGCCCATTACTTGGAGCTACGGTATATTGAACCTGTGAATGTGAGTGGGATGAGCAAAAGAAGTTGGCTCATCTTTCCAAAGTCCAAAACATGTCAAAACAAATTTTTCCCTGGTGGGAAGTGAAAGCGAGGAAAGCCTTGTCAACCTGTCAAGACCGGTCACATTTCAACTTTTATCTGCCGGCCAATGCGATCTGCTCCTCCTATGACAAAACCACACTTTTTCTTTTTTTCTTCCTTTTCTGTCAGTTTTACTATTTTTACTAGTTCCGTGTTCCCATTCAAGCGGAATGCTATATAGTTCCAAGTATAAAAATATAATATTGTAAACCCGGAGTTTGCATCCCTTATTTAGCCTAAAAATATAATCGAGAATTGTATATAATCGTGTATACGCTTTCGTCTTGTGCTTAAAATGTTGCGATTAATATTGCATAATATTTCTATTTGAAAAGGTTTGTTAAAAAATAAAGCAAACAATGGTTTGGACATTTTTTTTTTACTTTGAGTGAGTTTTTGAAATAAGCAACCAGGCGTTTGATTGGAAAGTGTCTGTGGTCGCATTGACGAGGCTATAAAAACAATGGTGGTCTCAATTCTCAACTCAACTGCTGGTGGAATTTCACATGGGGAAATCACCTCAGAGCAGAGCAGAACCAAGCTGTAGCCACCGAAAGTCGTGGTTGACTAGCTGTTATTTGAGTTCTGAACGGATAGGGCAAAAACGAAAGACTGTTAAGTTGAGACTTGAGACATAACGTTATATCACATTTCATTGCATTGAACACGAGAGCATTTCCCGAGAGGAGAAAGGGGCTGAACTGCTTCTTTCTCCACATTTTCTGGACGAAGATTTCTTTTTTCGATTCATTTTTTCTGCACCCAAACTCCAACACACGCTTTCACATCATTCAGACTCGGTCTGCACAACGAAACGAAACGAAATGTTACAAGAAAAGTCCCTCTGGTTGCAACGTAAGGAAAAAAGTCCCATTTTGAGTCTTCAGGGAACTTTGCACGTTTATTTCTCCCGGAAAAGCATTGCGTGTACAGTTGCTGTAGCTCCATGTATTACTTGCAACTTGCAAGCTTCGTAGTACATACTATGTACAATATAACCATTTTGCCTCCAAGCTATCTTTATACAGTCGATATAACTCGTTGTTCCTTATCACCCCGACAAAAATGCATTATAACACAATAGAAGTAGCAAAAAGAAACAGTGTAAAACTGCAAACTCTTCATAATACACAAAACTACTACTATAAGAACTTTCCTCATTGGTTTTTCTTCCAAAAGGAAAAGTCTGTTGGAGGTTTAACGCTTCAAAAACTTGCTGAATTATGAAAGACAATATATGCCGATCGGAAAAAAATTCAGCGGTCGGAGCGGCGCGCCAACATTGATGAAATATTGTAAAGCCTTGGCGCAGCGAATAAAGTCGACGGAGCCGTTTTGCTCATTTCACTGCGCATAAATAATCCCAAATTACATATTGATAGGGTCAGCCGCCTGCAAAGCTGAAACCATCCGCTCCCTATTGTCAGCGGCTAGACAAAAGAGAAAAAAATGAAAATTGCACATTGCACTTCATCCTTGTATTATTTCGGAATTCGGATAAAACCATGCCAAAGAGCGATACTCTTAAATGCTTCTATTCCAAATGTGGGTATGTAATACCAGTACTGCCACAGCACGTGCCATATGGTGCGTGTGATGCCAATTTGCGGCAACTTTTTTCTACACTTTACTGCACAACTCTAACGTATAAACAACACGCGGATGTTATGTACAAAAGCAAGAAACGGCATTAAGACAATATACTGCAGTCGTAAACACTGGGAATTTCCATCAACACCTTAACATACAAACAGAGCACAAATGATTTTAATGTTCCGTTCCATGCTCTATTTCGTTCCTTATTGCAATTTCCATCACCCTAAAGTCTGAAACCAATGTACTTGTATTAGAGTATAAGAACATTGTATTCATTGTATACAGGAATTGCTCTACTTCAAGTCGAACTGATAATATTTTTATGATGAGTACTTTTTTGAAAATGCAATAAATTAATAAACATTGGCATATCAAACACACAGGCTACATCCCATCCGTGGAATTAATGAATTAAAGAGTTTTCACGAATGAAAGTGAATGTTTATTGAGAAATATAGTGCGTATACAATTGTGTAATTTTAAAAGCTGGTATAGGAAGAAAAGTCCAGAATGTCAATGACAATTCATGGGATGTTTCAAAGTCTGTAAGTGCATACTTCGCTTTGCTGCACTCTTGACAATGGCTTTCAATCTTTTTTCGGAGAGAAGGTGAAAGATAGCAATTAGCATGGAGAAAGCAACTCATCAAAGCAGGAAAGAGTCTTTGTATTTGTTCATGGAAGAGAGGAAGAATGTAGCGGGATTTCGTCAGGGTGGCAATCAGCAGGATTCGGGACTACACTGGGCGGAACAAACTTGCTCAAAGACTCTCCATCATGTGCCCAAGCTGGAAGGTTCTCTCTTTCTTTCTCTTCCCTTTCTTTTATCGGATCTCGTTATCAATGTCACGTATCAGACCAAAGTTAAGAGACCAATTTGTCTGCAAGGGGAAAACGTCGAGATCTTTTTCACACGCTCGCTTCTCTTTCTTTGCTTTCTGTTAGTCTTGTCTCTGTTCTCAACTACTGCGAGGTGGAACACGACAAAATAGCTAAAAACGTAAACTAGATAAAGAAGGAAGCGAATCGGTTGTATGGATCGTGCTGTTTCATTCGGGGCTTTCGGATCACATTCCTAGCCAAGCAGTCTTTCCAGCATTGCAACAGCAAGGAAACCGGGCCTCAAAGGAGTGTGAAAGGAAATAAATGAAAGTACTAAACGAAATGTTGGTTCGGTGAGGATTTAATCCGATTTTTGCTTCGTGGCTTCTTCAGATGAAAAGTCCTCAGTGTAGTACACGCACAAGGCATAACATCGCTGTAGGGCCATTCGACCAAAAGACACGAAGGGCAGTCACAATTTTTTGAGACAGAGTTTCAAGAAGTAAGGCAACACAGACCTAGTACAATTGTACTTGTAGCAACTGGAGAGTCGGTGGCAGTGGCAGATCAAACTGAACGATCTGGATCTTTCACAAAGAAAGGAAATGTGAAGCGGAACATAGATATGGGATCGGAAGGAAGTGAAACCGAGGCCAGAGTCAACCAACCGAACTAAAACCTCTAGCTGCGAGTCAAAACCCGCGTGTAGGATTTATTTTTTTGTGAGAAAAGAGAAAAACGGAAAAAAGTTCTATTATCCCAAAGGGACAAAAGGAGGATGAGATGGAGATGGTGCACAATATACAATGGCGACAGGCAAGCGTCTTCCTCTTCACTTTGAACTGTTGAGGAAGTCTCCTTTTGATTTGGGTGGGCAATTTGATCTCAAAGTACTATCCAGCACACACACCAGACCCAAGAAATCTTTGTTTTCCGAAGGGACGGATTTGTCCTTAGTCTCCTCTTGCAAACTGGAGAACAGAGCCACTGAATTGAAGTAAAGAACTGCAACCGATCCAACTGGCTACGTCTTCATAAAACTCTTTGTTTCCATTACTATAGTAGCAGAACTTTATAAGACTATATCATCATTACAAGTATTAAAATATTGACAGGTTTACTGCAATTGTCTACGATTTGAGGGGAACTGTATTATTTTTGGACTATAGACTGTCATCCTTACAGTATAAAAGCATTACTACAATTATGTCAACAAAAGCGCATGTTCCGAGTGCAAAAATATAATAATAATATAGTATGTACACAGAGAGACAAAAAGAAGGAAAATCAATCTGTGCAGAGCAGCGAAGCGTAGACGAATTGAAGGAACCTCCGTCGAAAAATATATGATGCATAAAATGTGGCAAAGACTTCTTTGGATTTGTACCAATAATAAATGTATGCATGTTTAAATCGACCTGTGGTAACGTTGAAGGCCAAATGGGTTTTGTGGATGAAGAAGTTCAGTTTTTCTTAAAGATAAAAATTTACCTCTTCCCGTGTTCAATAGCACAAATTCATAGCTTCCCCTGCTGTCTTGGTCCCTTTTTAGTTGGATTTTAGTAGGAGTCATTCATGCCGTTGGTCGTGGTGACTTGGCGTCGCGGCAGATTTTTGAGGCTGTTTCTGTTCGTGTGCCATTTGTACTTTTGCTCTACAGACACAGAAATGTTCCTGAGCGGAAGGGTCGTACTCTCGTAATACATATTTTAGAGCGATGCAGGTCGATTCCTTGCTAGCCTGAGAACTGAGAGCAAAAAAGGTACATTTTTGATTCTTTTGCTCCTTTCTGCTGCTCCACTCACTTTTGTTAAGCCGAACTTGATTGCCTCCATTTCTCGGAGCGGCAGGGGCACCAAAGCGGTATTGTAGCAGAGAATAGAAGAAGCGTCATAGACAGGCAACTAAACGCAAGCAAACCCAAAAACGGACGACATGAGTTTCCCTACTCCGCTTCAGCTTGCTGAGACTTGTTCCAATCTTACAGTTCAAGTCTTCTATTTCTATCCTTTCCCCACTCAAAGTCTTTTCTTCAACTCTCCAGCCAGTCAACCATCTATCAAACGTCTTTCAATCATAAATTTTGGGCACAGAGCACAGAATGGAAGGAATTTTTTGCCATTTTTTATTATTTCATTCTTGTAGGAAGGTGAATGATGATATTGAAGCTCCTTTGCCTGTCCCTATTATATGTCGCTCTCCTCACTTTGCAAGGGTTTCTTAAAAACTGCTGACTGCCTTTAAAAATACTCCACTCTCTCCAATCATTTTACTTTCTTCTCTTTCCATTCCATTTACTCCTTTTCGAATCATTTGGAGATGCAGTCATCTCCAATATTGTAATGGTGCACGAATTTTTACAAATCCTTTCACTAAGGAAATCCTATAAATCAAAATCCTTTTTACTCTCCACTTTCTCAGAGTATCTACTTTAAACTACCTCTCGTACATTATTCCACGATGCTGAGTTCTATAATAATTAATTAAAGTTTAAACTCTACAAAGCCTCTACAAACTTAGTAGCGTATGCTTTTTGATATTAATTTTGGCAATCGCATGAAGGATAAGAAATCAGACGGACGCGTATGTTTTTTACAGTTGAGCAACTTTTTTCACTTAGCCCTTGGGGGAGAAAGGGGTGGAAAGTGCGTGAGATTGTTTGGCTTTCCGAGTGAAAGTGAACCTGTCCATTGTCTCAAGTGGAAGGGCCATGATGAAGCGTAAAATGATTTACGACCCCTGCGTGCCCAAACTGAGCTTCACCCTCCTAAATTACATCACGACTCTCACCAAATAATACATCCGTAAAGGAAGAAAAAGACGAGAGATTTATGTCACAAAGTCAAATGTGTAAGTACGCAGTAATCATAATGTGAAGAGATGCCGGCTCCAACGCAATAAATAAAAGGAAACCACGGACCTCCTAGAAATTTTTTTGAATCATGTTAAAAGTCGACGACGTAAACTGATTTACGAACACAGCACACAAACTGTAGCTGTTTCCTGTTTCTTACTGTGTCAACCTCAACATTACGTCTAAAGGAGGTCAACACTTTTCACTTCCGTCTCTTTTAGAACTGACGAGTTGTAAAGGAAAGGTTTTCAAGAAAGGTTTTCGGTGCCTAACGTCGTTTAAGTAACGAGGAAATGTAATGTAAGGATGAAGAAGAAAGGCTTCGTCAATGTGAACTGTGGGCAGGGGAAGTGTGGAACCTTTGAAAAAGGAATTTGTACCAGGTGAGTGAATAAGACGGAGACGACGGAGACGACGATGATGATGATCATGACTTCCTTGTTTAAAGTGTAATTGAATTTGGCATCCTATGTATTTGTGCTAAAGAGAGAAACCCCGAAGTAAAGTTTAAGCTTTTTAGACTACATTTTGTTAGGTGTCATTCCATTTCATTAGATGAGAAAAGAGGTTTCATCGTCATTTCCATTTTTGAGATGAAATATGAGTCCTTGTGCGTAAAAGCAGTGCGTCTGGAGGTCTGAACTGAACGGAACTGAAAAGCACCAGCAGATTTTATAAGTATAATGTAATAATGAATGAATTTGACTCTTTCCACGACACACACACTAACATGTAGATACACAAAGTGGTTAGCTGAGAGGAAGGGTTTTAAAGACTACACATTGCCGTGTGAAAATGTGTGCTCGTAAATCTGTGTCAATTAAGACGACGAGAAGGAGAAAAGGACACCGGAAGCCTGAAGCGTAAGATTTATTTCATGAAGAAAGTCAACTTCCATGTAGAAATGTGATTTATTCAACAAAAGAAGAAGGAAGAGAAAGAGGGACATAGAGAACACAAACCGACCTGTGTGAATGCTCGTTGCTGTCCAGATGTTCCTTGTATCCTTTTGGGCGCGTTAATTGTAGGAAAAGGGTAGTATAAAGAAATTGGATAGGGTGTCTTGTCTGGCGAATTTGCACACTTTATCTATGCACAATGGGTCGTAATCCTTCTTCCAAATGGCGGGTTGTGCCTCCTTTTAAAAGCCACATTTGAGAACAATAATGAATGGCTGTGGTGGTCCAAGTGCACGGGCAGATGTGCAAAAGTGCCTTTCAGTCTCACTTTGTGTGCAGATTAGACTCTTCTACTTTCTCTCTCTTCAGAGACACAATAGACAAGCGGCTTTTGTGCGTAATTTGCCTCAGACTTTCAAATGCATCGTGTTCTTTTGTTTTTGCCACACTCAGCTACTCAAAACCAAACAAGCCCGTTTCAATTTAGAATTTAGAGTTAGACACTCGAATGAGGAAATTTCAAAGTGCTACTACCAAAATCGTCATTCCGAGTCCTTTTGGCCACTTCTATTGTACAATATAACGCAATTCTATTCTTTATTACATGCGGCTTCACCTTCCAAACAAACACTAGATAATGGCATAGCGTGTCTTGTTTTCCTTTTGCCTTTACAAGGAATTATTTAGTATTTCTTTCTTCTTTTGCACACTCACTCGTGTCTTCCTTTGAGATTAGAGAGTTTAATCCAAAGTCAAAAACACACTGATGTACCATGACCGTGGCAGGACCCGAATGGAATTTACTGTGGCTTACACTTTCCTACTGTTGTGTGACAGAAGAACCTTCACATTCTGAAGCTTTTGAGTCTAAAACTTTTCCTACAACTATTCATGCAAAAGGGTGTTTGGACAAATTTCAAAACGTCAAAAAGTTGTAAATGAATGGAATGGAAGTTGGGTAAGAGAAGAGAAATAATTCGTGTTGTAAGCATTCACACAAAAAGTCCATGAGTGTGTCTGTCTCCGATTTACGCTCTAGCAACATCCACAGATTAAATCTCTATCCCACAGTTTGGTTTGCATGCTTTCTCCTATGTTCAATGATTCTGTATAATGTACGCAGTGTAAACACTTCCGACGAACAACTTGTACGCTATATAAAGTGGCAATGTGGCACACAGGCACAAAAGAGTATTAGTTGTTAACTTCTTTTGCGTTTGAAAAATTACTCCATGTCACAAATTCGTGATTTTCCTAAAACTATGCTGGAATATAGAACATTAGAGCATTAGAAAAATGAATTCATTATGTAAAACCACAAACACTTTCGGTGTCATTATTGCACGCTTTTTCAACCAGGCATTCCCCAATTCCAATTTTTGAAAGAATGTCACGTATATAAAACGAGACATTTTAAAAATAGAGAAATTTCCGTGAATTTTATGCTTAATAACATATTCCTGTAAAGTATGGATGTACCGCACCAATTTCCGTACGATTTGTTAGTAGTGAAAATAAAAAGAAGTGTAAGAAAAATGACAGTGAACCAAGGACTACTGTGGATAAAATGAGTTTGCTCCTTACGTTCTCGAGTGATCTAGTGCAAGCTCTAAAGAGATTATTGGAAAAGAAGGCGTCCAGAAGAAGAACGACGGAGAAGCTGCGAACATATTTTTTATTATATCTCTTTCGTTTCACAAGCTCAAAGTTTGAAGAGACGAGAATAGAATAAA
>JABASF010000282.1:0-49388 GCA_019776145.1 Harlomillsia oculata | reverse complement strand
GCCAACTGTTCCGGTGATCTCTCAAGTAAAACATTGGTGTCTTTAATAACAAAGTGCTTCAACCTACAAATAAAATATGTATTATTTAAATTGTAATAACTTTAATGCTAACAATGCTAAATAATCCACAATACCTTCTAAAATCGCACCATGCTTCCGTAGCAAGCACTTTAACAGCAACATCAATTGTCATGACCAAGACATCTACACCGCCTTTGGCCTTGTCTCTTGTTTGTGGACTTGTATTATCAACCACTTCACAAATAATCCCCCGTTGTCTGTGGGTCAAAAGAAGATCTGTGGCGGCCGAATACACTCTATCTGCTGACTGAGTACTGGCACATATAACCATGAGCAATGGCCCCTTATCAAAAACCTTATTAATCTAAAATAATAAGCAAAATTACACCGTTAAGAAACTTGATATCCCAAAAGGAAACTGCCCACATCCATACAAAATATACGTAGTACACTACCTTTTTCACATCAAACGATGTAATTATGGATGACATAATCGGCATTAAGTATGCCATTGTTTTGCCACTTTTCGGTCCTCCGATGATGTTACAATCCAATCCACGCAAAATGTGTGGAGCAACACGTAGCTGCAACTGATTCATCTGCGTTATTCCTCGCATAGTTTCCAATGCCTTGAATAGAAGTGAACCAAATTTACAAATCACCCAATACACATTGGAAATTAAAAAGACAAATCTCTCAAACATAACTTGCTTACCTCAAGAATATATTGGTGATTCGGCATTGAACGGAGTGACGCATACTTATCGAGAACATACATTCCTCGTACGAGAGTTAATCCTGGAACATCCATGAGCACAAACACTTCTGTCCTTAGAGCAAGAAATCTCCTACTCTCAATCACAGACATTTTTTCTTCTTCTGTCAAAGGAAGCGAATCTTTGGTCCCGTCCGGTTGCCGATGTTGAGGTTTTTCTATCATAGTTCATTAAAATCACACATTAAAAAACATTTAAAATACAGATAATCACAAGTTAAAATGAATTTTAAAAAATGAAATAAAATCACCAAAGGACGTACCTCCAAACATGAACTTGTAATACTCCCTCATGTTCGTACGTTTACGTTCCGCAGCCATTTTAGAGATTCACTTCTTAACGAGATTACTAGAGATAATTCAACTAATGAGTGTAATGAATAGAAAAATTCAACCTTCGTTGCTCTGATCTGATTACCTAAGTAAGATCTGAAATCAAAAAATTAAAGCCTTACTAAGTTAAAAACAAAAACCAAATAATAAACACCAACACCACAAACATGAAACATCCAAGTTGTCAACACCTTTAAACCCTTACTGTATTTAATAAAAATAAATGGTTTAAATTATGTGAATGAATAGTTTTTTTAAAAAAGTATTCAACTACTTACAACTTCAATTATTCTTTACCCGTCACTTCTTCTAGCGCAGCGGCTCAACGCCGCTAGTTTATTTTTGACTAAACAGCTCCAAAAATAGGGAGTTAATCAAATGTGTTAAATACAAGGAATCACAAACTGTTTCTTTCAAGTCTGAGTACAAAATGTCGTGTACGGATCAAGATGACATCCGTCAGATCGTCAGTTCGTCACATCACAAATCACGTCAGAGAAGAAATGAGCAAATGATGTATCGACTCCGATGTCCGACACTGTATTGATTCTTTAGACCGGGAAGATTTTATGTTTCCCACAGACACCAATGGGAGCGGAATGCAGTCTTCTGCGGCGCGGGCGGGAGAAGAGCGGACACACTAGGCTTGTATAAGCCTATCTTCAGCCAGGACTGGCTAGCTCGTGGTCCTTTTCGTGGTGAGTGCATGCCAAGGGCCATCTTGCCGTCAGTCGCAACCGAACTTTCAGGTGTGCAAGACCTTTTGGACATACGTAGTTAAGATTTTTGTGAGAATATGATGGTACGTTGCTTATTATTAATTACAAAAGCAAACCAATTATTTATAGGCATACATATTATTGTATCTTTAGTTTTCCATTATTCATTCCGATTCCGGTCATTTCATTTTTTTAGGTTTCGGACGAAGAAGTGTGGGACGACGAAGTTGTGGTAGAGGCGTTGCCACCGAAATGGTGGAAACCAAAGGACGAATTTACACAGAAACTTTTTGATAAATGTAGACTGGAGATTACAGCATTATTAATTGCCAGCGTCGAGGGACTTCCAAGTGATGCTCTTTTATGTAAGTATAAGGGCGACATCGACATGAATTTCAAGCTTTTTAAAGCATGATGGCGTTGGTTAGAAATCATGTGCCAACAGTGTCGCAGAAATCGTTTTATAGCGAGTCTCGTAATTGTGTCGATTTTTGTTATTTTATAGTGGAGTACAAAGAGATTACAGGGGAACAAATTCCTTACAAAGAATTGGGATTTATGACTTTCTTCGAATTTTTGTATCATGCACAAGATAGCATGAAAGTGGGGAAGGACAAAATACACGGGACACACTACTATTTTGTAAGTTAATTTTTATGTAATGTTTTTTGCCGTGATTTTCAAGCGAATTAGAGTTCAATTGATTGGTTAAGTCTCTTATTTATAGTTTAATCGCGAACAATGCCCAGTTTATGTTGCAATTAAGGATTTGCGTCAGCAAGTTGTTTCACAACAAGTTAGTTCAACTGTTATGCACTTGGCCAACTTAGGTTGTCGTGGGCTAAATTCAAAAGTCAATTTCCTATCAGTAAGTTGATCGTCTAGAAATTTTTTCTAATAATGAGCATGAGCACAATTTATATTTTGTTAGTCGTATATAAAGTATTAATATGGTTTTTGTATGCAGCACAAATGCCTGTTAGAAATCGACAAGAAGACGGATCCTACCGTGCCTCCTGTTCATTTTGGCTTTTCAGAGGCGCCCAGAAGACCTTTAAGAAATGGTAAATGGGATTGTAAAAACGTGATTAGAGCTGGGTTTTCTCATTTACAAACCGCTGAAAATTGGTTGCCTCCAACGTCTGAGAAAATAAAAAAGATCGGCAAGGATGAAACCGAAACCGCACAGAAAACATTTGCCAGGGAAAAAGTAGGGACTCAGATGCCATTAATGCTCGCTCCACTGGATACATTGAAATTAAATCCAGCAGAGCAACGGACATCGGACAATATTGCACAAAGTCAGTCCTGGTATTACTATTCTGATTATCCACTGGAAGATGAGTGCCCAAATCCACACAAACCAAGACCAGTCGTTGAGCGCTCCATCGGTATGTACGATGGTGCAGACCACCCCCGTGAGTACATGAAACGTCGACTTGGCTATAGATATTAAGCAAAGAAATTCGTAAGTCAAGTCATCGACACGAGAGAAGGCCAAAGGCGGTGTAGATGTCTTGGTCATGACAATTGATGTTGCTGTTAAATTGCTTGTCTACGGAAGCATGGTGCGATTTTAGAAGGTATTGTGGATTATTTAGCATTAGCATTAAAGTTATTACAATTTAAATAATACATATTTTATTTGTAGGTTGAAGCACTTTGTTATTAAAGACACCAATGTTTTACTTGAGAGATCACCGAATGGCAACTGTAATGCGACAGTTGCCTCGGCTGGACAGTGAAATAAATAAAAAGTGATCGTAAAAACCGTTCAAAACGTCCCAGTTGGAACCTATATCTGTTTGAAGTAGGAGAAAATAAAATCAATAGAAAATGCTATCAAAAAACGTTGTTTGGAGGAATTTCTTCAAGACGTCTATGAATGCTTAGCAAACTTTGACAAATGACATGAACTCTCGCACGCTACGGAAAGAATAAAATAAATATTTACTAGTGCTTGGCTTGGCTCTGGTCGTGTTGAGAGTTACACAAACCCACAATTCACTCTATGCTCCCATTTCAGTACAAGAAAATGCTGTAAACATTTTGGATATGTTAGTACAAACAATAAAAGTACATAAAGGTTACTATATATTCAACGACTCTGGACATGCAAAACCGTAGCCAATATGCAGTAACCATTACATAAACAAAACTATAAGATGAAACAAAAACTTAAAAAGTGTGTGGTCTAATTATAATTTAAAATTTGTCATTATTGGACCATGGGTCATCCAATGGAACCACTTCAAATGAAGCTTCATTCCTAAGAATTCCACTTGGCTCAATTTTACTCCCGACTCTGGACTCGTGAAGAATAAGCATGTAATCATAAATTAATTTAAGCCCAAAAATTCGAAGCGAAGAATGAAGAATTAAGTTAAATATGACTTTAAGGGTAATTAGAAAAATCCCAGTTATGAATAATGTAAGGTACAGGGTGAGAAGGGCGATTTCGATGAGCCACCATGTCCAAATCTTTTTTAAATGACGCTACATGAAATAATCACAAAAATGAATAAATCATCATTAAAACAACCGTATGCAAATTGAAATGTTGTGAAAATCTTAGTAATCATCAAAATTCTCGATTATTGCGTTTACCTTATTTACTCCCAGAAGAAGGAAGCCACTCATTACAAGAGGTGGAAGAACAAAACCTACAAAATTATTAAATGTTTAAATTCATAGTGTTGAGACATTACAATTTACAATCCTGTTAGCTTTCTTATGCTTGGAAAGTACATTTTATGGTGTAAAAATATTACTAACCGAAAAATATGAGTACATAAGCAAGTGTGTTTCCGAATCCTTGAACATCAAACCAATAAGTGAACACTTGGTATGAGTTGACCGCCTAGGAATTCCACACAATCATAGTTGATAATAGTAATTAATTTCCATGATTGCCGTTGACGATAATATTAGTTGAGCAAAGAACGAGCATGAAACTTATAGTTGCTATCACACTGGATACCGCTACTAGTATGCACGTAAGTAAATCATTCAAATAAACGTAAATGATATATTGTCAATTAGAGTCAACTCATGCAATGAACGCTTTAATAAAATAATAACTTCCCACGCACTCACCAAATTAACCCACGCGTACACATTTGCCTTGTTACCTTGCTCGGTAAACCAACCGAAAAGCGGCATTTCTCTCACTTTGTTCTTTTCGGTTCAAACTTTACAGATTTCATTTTGTTATTGGTACTCAAGAGTATGTTCTATAGATGACAATTATATGATAGGATGTCAACTCAAAATTATTACAGTGATAGAAAAAAAACATGTGTGTATGCTCTCCCTTCGTCCCAAGGAACGACTTACTGCCGGGTGAGCCTTTACGGTTTGGGTGGAACTTTATCGATCTTTCACGCTTTTCTTTTCTTTGTGTAATGCTTATGGAAACCGGGGCAGCACACCCGGGTGCGTATGTCGTGACTGTTGTAACACAACATTTACTATTAGTACAGAGGGTCGCACTTTGGAACTTGTACCGAAACCGAAAGAGGTTCCCTAAGGATCTTCAACGAGGCTTTTGCAAAAACGAGACAATTTTCTATGAGCATGTCTATATGTCTATGTCTGTCCTATTGAATCACTTTACAACATTATATTTACATGATACTTACATTACAACACTCACTCAACCAGTCCACACTAGTTACTGTAAGTAATGTATAACGTGTAACTTGTGTAACTTAAAAGGTTTGTTTGCTTTTATTTGCCTCCAGGTTTTTTTATGTTGCCAGAAACCGTTTCTCGGTTTTTTGTTGATGCGTTTGTTCATGTTACAGCCAGCACAAAATGTCGTAAATCTATCCCCGCACTCCTGACGGAAATGACATGTGAAAATAGGAATTTGTGCAAAAATGCTTCACCTCACGAGCAATCGCATCTTGTTAGGAAAACTTACCAGACTGGCCTTTCTATGAGACTATGTATTATTCATGTGCGTGTGACACGTCCATGTTGTCGTTTCACAGTTCACATTATATGTCAGAAAAAGTGTCACGCAGAAGTGACCTTTTCTGAATCATCTACAAAATTATAGTACAGTAATATAGACTTTGATGATGTAAATCCATCGCATGAGCAATTCGGCTTTCAAATTGCAAAAGCATATATGGGTTTGTTGTTTGCCAACTTGACAGAACAAAAGGAGGAAATGGACACAGCAAGTGAATGATGAATAATGCATTTATAATGGAAACTGGAAACCTGGGCTTGGAACGGTCAAATGCCTTTTGCTCATTGTGTAATATCAATCTTCAAACACAAAATACGCTCAACTTCTGTAAAAGTAAAACTGCACGGCCTAGCCTAACCAGAGAGTTAAAATGCCTCAAAGTGTCACGCAATGTTTCACTATTTACACCATTACATTGGTAATTTGTAATTCGTGAGGTGAGTTCCAACTGTAGGAGCTTCCATCGTCTTGATTTGGATGCTGATAAGGCGTATGACCCAATGAGCTTATTTTTGGGACGTTGATTTCACAATAACAATAATATTTAATGTTTGCGTAGTTCATGCTAAATATTTATCTCATTTCCAGTCCTAATTGTAGAGCTAAATAAATTATTTCATACAGTGAATTTGCCTAGTGCAATTTTGAGAGCATTGAGTACAAGACGACGGGTCCAAGAATGACGGTGAAGCACCTGTTTAGTAAAATAATCTTGCCTTTAATTGCCGGCACTTATAAAACGTCTGGTAATTTGAATCATTAATATTTAGTAATAATAGTTTTACAAACGAATTAATGACAACGGAATTACTTTTTCATATGAAATTTACACAATAATGTGATAATTGTAAAAGATCTAGACGGTATGCCAACGCAAGTTTCTCCACCAGGAGATCCTATGATTCGCTATGACGGGGATGAAGATTCTGTTTTGGGTTCTCGAACGGGTACCGAGATAACCTTTAGAAATCTCACATTTTACCAGACGGGAAATATGGATTCGGAATCTGCTGTAATTGTTGTTCACGACTTGTTTGGGCTCCGGAATCGCGTTATGTATATTGCAGATAAACTCGGGGATGGTGGGTTTCGAGTTTTTGCCCCAGACTTTTTCTACGGGCAACCGTATGAACCGGACAACTTTCCTCCTCCAGAGTACCATATAACATTCAATTACAAATAATTAATTATAATGAATTGAAAGTACAGAAACCGTTTAAATTATCAGATTTGCATATGAAGTGGACGATTTGTTCGGTCCAGATAATGGAACTTGGACTCGTGATGTACAACCCGCAATGGTTAAACTTCTGCAGTACTTAAACGGAACTGTCAACTATTTGGGAGTGCTTGGAATTAGTTGGGGCGGGAAAATGGCAGTTTATGCTGCGGCTGACCCAGTGTTAAACATTAACGCTGCGGCATTAGTCCACCCAAAGAGATTAGTAGTCGAGGATTTCGGATCAATAAATTGTCCCATGATCATTTTACATGCAAGGAATCAAATTGATATGGTAAGCCCATTATTATAAGCCCGTATAATTTGTTAGTGTTGAAATGTAAAAAGAGGAAGTCTAATTTCCTATTTCAAATAAAGGGTCCATATTTGAGTCTACTTAAAGACAATGGCGCTCGTAGTGAACATTTTCGATTCACTGATGTCGAATTTGGTTTTGCTGGAGCACGAAGCGACTTTACAAACATCCGTATAAAACAAAGTGTGGACGACGCGATTCGCCTATCTGGCGCATTTTTTGCTAGGAACCTTGCAACATCGACAACTGACACCGATGAAGACGGCGAGATCATTTTTGGGTCTCCATTTGGACGAAAGTCTAGTAGAAAATCTTCTTAAATAATCCTTATTTTCAGTTTATATGAAAATAAACGATCTTGTCGATTTTTTATTCTTGGCTGAATTTATTTTTCATCATTTGTCCATGAAGGAGTTCATTGCTCCAGTTTACATTTATACATATAATTGACAATTACTGACTGAGTGGAAATATTTCACAAAAAAAGTATCCTACTTTCACTTTACGTCGAATTGTGTATGATTGTATACAATATTTGGGAGATGTGGGGTTATATATATAGTTACACTCACTCATAAAAGGATTCGTTAGATATTTGTACTGCATGTTCCATATAACAAGGGTCACAGCCGGTCAAAATGCTTTGGAACTTGGAAGAAATGGATCGATGCTACGCAAGATAAGAAATCATACCGGAAATGCTTTGTGTATCATCCATTGGGCAATTGTCTTAAAGCAGGATACAGGATGCAGATGCAGTACTGAAATTTTGTTTCTAAAGCTGCCGGTAGCCTATATCGCTTATATGCTAACTATAGATGCAAATTGCATGTACAGTACATGGTTTAGATAGTACCATTAGCAACATATACAGCCATGTAAATTTCAGAAAACACACTTTGAGCGTTATTGTTTTTCACTTTCATTTTCACCGTAATTCAAGCAACTGCACAATTGGAGGACCTCATTTTGAGATATTAATTACAAACTTCACTGTTAAAACAATCAGTCTCTCTTCGTCACTCAAAACACAAAGAAGCGTCATCAATCAAATCAATTTGTAAAATGCTTAACAGACTTTTGCATTTTTGTTTGATAGTATTGATCTGCTGTCATGTTAATGCCGGTAATTTGTATCAGTAATTAATTTAGGATTAGCAGTACATTGTATTCTAAGTAAGAAATGTGGACTCAAACAACAATTGCTATTATTTATTGTTTTCCGTGTTCTTATTTTTTTTAGTGTCGGGGCAAGGGAGCCAGATTTTACCTCCTCATCCAGCAATGCGTTATGATGTAGACGAAGACAGTGTTCTACCAACTCCGTCCGGAACTGACATGACATTGGGAAATTTGACATTTTATCAAACAGGGAATCCAGATTCACAAGTAGCATTGATTCTCGTTCATGACGTGTTTGGTCTTCATCGACATGTTAAATTTGTGGCGGACAAAATTGGGGAAGGAGGATTTCTTGTTTTGGTTCCGGACTTTTACCATGGACGACCTTACGACGTTGAGAATTTCCCTCCTTCAGGGTAGCTAACAGCGTAACCGAATTGTATTCTCTTGCTATTATCATATTTCTCCAACATAATATTCACTGATTATACTCATTTTGTACAGTTTTCAAAACGAGGTGGACTACTTGTTTCGACGTAATAACAGCACTTGGTCCCAAGTTGTCAAACCTGATATTGCAAATATAATGAAGTTCTTCAATGGAAGTGTCAATTCATATGGAATTATGGGATTCTGTTGGGGTGCAAAAATGGCCTTATATGCAGCTTCGGATCCAGAATACCCCAAAATTCAAGGCGTTGGACTTATTCATCCTTCGAGAGTTGAGAAAAGTGATTTTGAAGAAGCAACTAATCCAATGATCTTACTACCTAGCAAAGATGAACCGGACATGGTAAAATTTTCCATTTACAAGAATGCCAAAGTATAATCTAGATTACTCGGATTATTATTACAACTGACAATTAATAAATGTTAAAATCGTTATCAGATTCCATTTCTTCGTATCCTACATGAAAAAGACATGCGATCAGAACATAAGCGTTTTCGAGACATGAAACACGGCTTTGTTGGAGCAAAAAGTGACTTCACTAACATCCTCGTCAGAAGAAGAGTGGACGAAGTCATTCGTCGTGTCATTAACTTCTTTGGAAAAGTTACTAGGTCCCATCCAAAGTAAATCACATGCAAAATTTGTGCTTTGTACTTTGTACATTTTGTTGAGCTTTTTCAAAATTTACTCTATGTTTGTACAATAAAATAATAAATGCACTTTAGGACTTTAGTACCACATAAAAAGTCAACAGAAACACTGACGTAATCTTACATTAAATGGCTTTCTTTTCAAGAGCTTTCAAGTAAAATCTTTTTAGCATTATAATATTTTAATTTTTGTTATTTAATTTGAGATTATTGCGTGATTGGCTACCGGATCAAGCATGAAACTACAGCGCATTGACCGCATGCAGTAAAGTGTCTTATCAATTTCAAGCATTTTTTACGTTTGAACACATAGGTCAAACTTGATTTGAGATGTACGAGAGCGCACAAATCATTGCATTATTGCATATACTGGAATGATCAGCTTATCGCATTTCGGCCATGATATACTAATATCAGTTCCAGCACTTTCAGAATAATGCAAATATATAATATCATTCAGTCTTCAGCTGTAGGCTGTAGGGAAATTGTCTCATAGTGCCTCTTAAACGACGCAAAAGGTCGGATTTTCAATTTCAGGACCACTGAAGTGCAATAAATTTGAAATTATGACTCTGAAGCTCTATTACGATCCTTTATCGCAGCCATCAAGGGCTGTACTTTTATTTATTCGTTACAATTCTATTCCTTGTGAAGAAATTAAAGTTGCAATTCAAAAAGGTAAATTTCAATTTTTATAGTTTGGGTTTGTTTGATTGTTCCCCATGTGTTGAGCAGGATTTTGATGTCATTAGGTGAACATTTGACAGAGGAATTTGCAAAGATAAATCCTTTTAAAAAGCTTCCGGCTATTGAACTGGAAAATCAATTTCTTACCGAGAGGTATCATTTTGTTTATTATTTGTACTGGTTAAAAGAGGGCAACGTTACGTTGACAAATAGTCAATAATTAAATTCATTTAATGTTTTTCGACAGTGTGGCGATCCTGAAGTTTCTATGTTGTAAGTACAATGTTTGTGATCATTGGTATTCCAAAGATGCTTGGAAGAAAGCTCGCGTTGATGAATTCATGGCTTGGCAACACATGAATTTACGATTTTACGCGTCCATGTATTTTCAAACGAAAATTGTTCGTCCTTTATTGTCGGGTGAACCGGTGAATGAAAAGAGGCTCAAATTTTATCAAAGAGGACTCAATTCCATTCTGGACGAAATTGAAAGAATCTGGCTCAAAGACAAGCTATTTTTATGCGGTGCAGAATTGACAATAGCTGACTTATTAGCAGTTTCTGAGTTGGAACAACCTGGTATGAATCTATGAATATGAATTAGTCAATCAAATCTTTAATAAATGAGCAACTGTTTATGATGTCGTACACACATCATACAGCTATGATCTAATCTTATTTTAACCTCCAACATGAATGTTATCGCAATTTTTTAAAGCAATGGCAGGGCTCGACGTGAAAGAAGGAAGAAAGCGTTTATCGGAGTACATGGAAACGGTTAAAGGTCGACTACAGCCGCACTATGATGACGTTTTTGCCAAAATGTTCAAAATCAAAGCTATCTACACAGCTAAACTTTAATATGTAAAACAAAAAATGTACTTTCTAATTTTGTACATTAACAGCTTGTAACTTTAATAAATTACATATCAATTTTATGTACACAAACTACAGGATGACTGTATAAAGTTTTGGAATGTTCTAATTTTTTTGGAATATCGTGACAGACGAATTGTGACTTACGAATACCAAAATGTCAGACTTTAATCGTTCTTGGATGCATCACCGTCTTCATAGTCATAATCCACATGGGCGTTTCTATTTGGCGACATTTGTGTTCTTGGGGGTGGGGCACCGAACGCTGCTTGAATTTCATCAAAACTTTTACCCTTTGTTTCTGGGACAAGAAGTAGGACAAACGCTGCACCAGCTACACAAACGATTGCAAACGCCCAGTAACACCAGTGAATACCAACTGCATCTATATATAGGTTCAAAAAATATTTCTTCATAATTCTTTGTTTTGACAATATCCATCTCGAATGTGTCTGACTGAAATTTTACCCTGGATGTTTCCAAAGAATTTTGTCACGAGGAAGGCGAGAAACCAGTTAAAGGCAGTAGCCAACGATGCAGACAAACCTATATTTCAATGATTTGAATCATTAGAATGATGGTGCACGACAAATTGAAACTTAAATCGTTCCTAGAAAACATTACTCACCTTTCGCATTAGCTGGTAAGATTTCACCCACCATCATCCATGGGATTGGTCTGTAAGTGAAACAAAAATGTCTCTTTAGGACATTCTTAATTATAAAAAGAATCTTTAAAATATTTAAATAAAGTTCTGACATACCCATAACCAATGGAGAAGGCAACAATGAAGACCATCAAACTTATCAAAGGAATCCATGTAATAGTGCTGGCGTTTTCTTCACTATTACTTTTTATTTGGAAATAAATTCCAAGAGCAACTAAGGAAACCGCCATAAGAATATCAGATGTAATCAGCAAAATTTTTCGACCAGCACGGTCAACAAAGATAACAGCTCCAACTGTTGCGGCAATTTGCACGAGTCCAATAATTAAAGTTGACAAGTTATCATTCATGTCACTTCCAGCAGACTTGAAAATATCCACGGAATAGAAAATGACAGCGTTCTACGTACATGAAAGTTGCAATTTATTTCACATGATGCCTTAAAAAGCGAATTAAATAAGCATTGAAATAATTGTAAGCAAAAACTTACAATCCCACTGAGTTGCTGGAAAAACATGAGAGCAAGCAAAATTAGAGTTGGCTTAAGAATATGAGGTTCCAACAAGTCTTTGAAGGTTGCAGCGTTAGCCTTGGCGTCATTCACACTATCTTCAGTCTACATGTAAAAATTTGAAGATCATTAATTTGTAGTTGGTCGTTGGTCTCCTCATTTTAATACGGAACATCATCGTAAGCCCATATTTGTTTACTACATACAGCTTTTAATTCATCTTCTACTTCTGAACTGGAAGCAGCTCGACGGTACCACATGAGGGAATTAGTGGCCTCGGCATGCCTTCCCTTCATTAGTAAGTACCGCGGGGACTCCGGGACAAATATCATTGCGACCAAAAATATCAGTGGAACAACACCGCAAACCACTGATAACCATTGCCAAGAAAGCGGCCATCCGACGCCATACCTAAAAGTTAATAATAATGGAATATAATGTAGAACGAATGATTTAAATAAATGATGAGTACAAAAAACAAAAACTCAACAAAGTGGTATCAGTAAAACAAATCTTATCAGTACGGTTGAGAAATCATCAATCAACCACCTAACTATTGTCCAGGTAATCTGTGGCTTACGTGAAAGCGATTCCGATGACGACCATCAACTGAAAACCCGATCCTAACGTTCCACGAATGCTATCTTCGGCTATTTCACCAATGAAAACAGGGGACGCTAGCGAAAACGCACCGCCGCTAAAACCTTATCACACAAATAGAAATGACGTGAATCATCCACTTGAAGGACATTTCATTGTTTATTTCTTTGAATTCATATCAACGTAAAATGACATTAATAATAATAATGATGATTATAAACCCTCCAAAAAAATTGTCCCATTTACCCGTAATGACTCTGTAAACAGAAACCAATTGATATTATTCATAAATGAATATTCTCATAGCGTAATCATATTGATATCGATTTTTGAACTCGCGTAATGAAATTAAGACATAGTAATGTATACCTTCCCAGAAACAGCATGGCCTTGGTTTGAGCGTAAGCAATTAAAAGCCATCCCAAAACAAAAGGAGCAGACAAGAGTAACATTGTTGTTTTCCTTCCAATATAATTGATGCTTATACCAGCCACAGGACCGGAAATAAGAGCCCCGAGCTAGACGAAATTAAAGTGATCCTCAGATTTCGAATTCCATTGTCAAAAAGCAACAATTGTGGTATCAAATTTTAAAATGTTTTTACACAAAGGTATGCTCCAATCCATGACTCGTCTTCCTTACTTAATTCTCCAAATTTGGGATTATTTCCCGTGTTGTTATCATTAAATTTCTCCTCAATATCTGGAATTGCAGGAGAACTCCAAGCCAAAGCCGTTCCTAAACCAAACGCTCCAATAGTAGCTGCAAAATTTCAAAAATGCATATGTTGACCCAAATTTGCAAGACATTATGTACAGTAAATGACATATATTGAACATTTTCAATTTGCATACCTGCTGCGGCAGCAATCACTTGATTTCTTTGAGTTGTTAATAAACTCATTTTGAACTAATAATTGGGTTCATATACAACAAACTGTCAACTTCCAATTTCAATCAACTGGTCGTAACACTGAAAATCAAACAGAAGTTACGTTGCTCAAATAAATTCAAAATTCTTTAAACATTAAGCCATGTTGCAAAGACGTTTACAAACGCCTGACTGATCAGAGTTTACAACAAACGCGTTCCTTTCTATATTTCTGTCTACCCGTCGTTCACCGAACACAAACGCAATATAATCTCATAGCATTTAACAGCGCACAGCGAAAATATTTGTGTTATAATAATTATACATAATATTTCAGTTTACAGTGCATTGTCCCGTGACTTGGGTTTGCCCGTACACAAGAGTTCCTAAACCTTAGACCACAATCCTTTAACAATCAAAACATAAGATAAAGTCACTGAAGCTATAACAAACAAGGAACTCCTTTGATAGCTTCATACCGTCATACGATGACATTAAATTCTGAATAATGCAGTTCAATGAAATGTTTTTACTACAAAATGTGGCCTTAAATTCTCGTGTTCCCAGATACATTAATGTGTAAATATTGTGCTATCTTCCTTTAGTTTATTCACGTACTGCGGTCAGTAAACAACGTTGTCCAAAGATTATTGACGCTCCATAATGATAAAATATAGCCGAAGTGAACGACAAAAGTAGCACTGAAAGGGATTCATGATCTTGATTCAGTATATGTTTTAAGGTGAACACTAAAAATTTACATTTCTCGTTACTATCCTTGCACATTACGGCACATTAAAGTTATATGACAGTGCAATGTTACTGGTTTCCTCGCTTCTCCGACCCCGGCCTCGGGTAGAATGTACGAATGGAACTTGGAAGCGTTGAGTACCTTGAATGTACTGAAAGTTTGCTACTGTGAACTTATGATGCCTAATTAAAACTTGACAGCTTAAGACCGTAGCCCATTCACAAAGCAATTTAGTTAATGGAAAGTGTACGCCTGTTGACCTTGGGAAAGATGCACACGACACGGGCACGAGGCAAAGTGCGCTTTTCAGAAGTGAGTGATGAGTATGAAAATAGTTACAGGTTGAGTGTAGTAATTAGCCGGTCTAGTGAATCACTAACGAACGAAGATTTTAAATTAAAATTGTATGGAAACTCAAAACGTGAAGACTATGTCTTCGCCAAAACTCACCGAGTAAAGTAGCCGATGCGTACACAAACGACAATACAATGATTAACTAAAAGAGTGCCGTCTTTAAACAAACACACAAGATTATATCATATAAAATCACACAATTGAACTGGGAGCTTTATCAATGGTAAACGACCAGTATAAATATATCATTTACCTAATCTTGACTGCTTTATCAAGCTTATATCACAACTTCAATTAACCTATTTAAAATACACTTTTTACATCTTATCACTCACAGCACAGCATTCCATATTGAGAACTTGTGACCATATTGTCCACGCTTTTACTCTGACAAGCAATAATTACACAGTACACATTCATAATTCATGTTATTGCGATTGTGATTGCAGTGACAATTATACAATTACAATGTTTCTTGTTTCATGGGTCCATTAATTCTCATAATTTCCTAAACCAATTCATATGTGAACCCCTTTTCAAATATTATGCTCATACTAATTGAGCAAGCGAATGTTTTGTGACGCCGAATTGTCGGTGCAAATGTCAAAGTGTCATTGTGCAAGACAAAAAATATCCAATACAGTTCAAAACAGTTTGTGACACAGCACAGGGAATAAATGGATACTGACAATAATGAGGAAATACAGTCGTCATGAGATGACGAGACGAATGGTTTCATTCTCATAGCTATATGTACACGCGCTTTAGGAGCATTTTAATGATATCTGCATATAAATAGCGTTTTCATTTAGCCAAATTAAATAATCTAGCTCCAGAATAATGCAGAGAAATACTTTTCCTTTAGAGGTTTTCGCATGAACGAATGACGGCATCTTCATGATTAATTATTTTTGCATCTGTTAATTAAACGATGCGTTATTATATATCATTGTAAGAAAAATAGTGATAAAAATGATCTCATGAATTTTATCTCACACTCAGGTAATACTTGTGATGAATTCCAATAGCAAGGGGGAAATACCGTAGATTCCGAGCTCCGAAATCTAATTGTTTACGTGTTTAGTGACGGAGTGAGTGAGATTAACTTTGTGACCAAAAGACAAGCGTATAATAAATAATTAGTCAAAAGGGGCTCAATCAGCACTTCACCATTACTTTTGCTTCAGTCATCAAGAGAATGAATGAACAACTTTCAATTTACGTAAAAGCAGTCAATTACAAAGTAATTAATATTGATGATAGGATAATACCGCAATCAGACAAACAGTCAATCAGCATAATTTATTGTCCTATGTCACAGTCACATGCTTACGATACGCCTCCTTTATTTTGTTTGCATGGTTTATTTTATGAGATAGCGCGATTGTGCATAAGAATATTAAAAAAAAAGCTAATATGAATTGAAGTACGGTAGCAGACTTCATTTACCAAAGAGAAGTATTATCTTCTTTGTATAATTAAGACCGCTGTACCACCGGGGTCGTTGACAAATCTGCACTTGCTCGCTCACGAACGGTCTATTAATAACAATAGTATTCCCTACAAATAAACTATTATTGAATGAAATGGAAACAGATGTATTTCACTGTCACAGTCACTGTATTCAATGCACATGAAGACCGTCCACGTCGGACCAAAAAGACGTCATCGTCTCAAAACTGATAAGAGATAATGTCTACTCAGGCTTATATAATGTCAAGTGCTATAAGTTCAAGACATTTTGTAAGAACAACATGACCGTAAACATCATCTGTTCAGTTCATAGAGAAGTGGGAGTGTTGTACACTCACAGCATAGCCCAACTGGGATCATTTTATTTGATCAAGTGCAAGTGCAAGTGAAATGGAAAGCGAAAGGAGTCAAGGTTGGCAAATTGTGCTTTATTTACTGTTGCTGTACCGATAGTAAATGAGTAGTAAGTAATGTATAGTATTGAGGCTTTGATTTTGAGGCTACGCAACGCATTATAAGACGACTCAAAATCAAAACAAATCCTGAACACAACACGTAGTATAAAGTGTAAACAAAGTCATAATAGAATTTAAACGTTTATTAAAGCTCACAAATCACAATGCAGTCGCAGTTGGGTACACAACGTTTGCAATTCCTACAACCATGAACTATATGGATACAACTCTAAAAAAAACCCCATAAGTTATTCCATCCACGTTTCACAAACATATAATTCACAAATGAAATATATATTTATCTTAACCAAATGACGAAGGGAATTTCCACAAATCGTACCTTAATGATAACGACACAACCGCGAGGACAAGTGTCAACTACGTATTAGTTACTATTACAACTACATTTTTTATTTCAATAAGAAATGTTCATGTTATCATTAATTTTAATTCTTAAATGCGCAAAATGCATAATGTTATTTTTAATGGCTGAACTTTGTTTCAATCTGACTACCCGTTTCGTGTGTCATCTAACCGTTGAATAAAATTGAGTTTTGTCGTCTTGGAAAGCTTCGAATTTTTGGAACGCGATGTTGACTTCTGGATGTTCTCCAGTAATAATTTGCATAAGGAGAGTAGATTCGATGATCACTTGGAGTGAGTTCTTCCAAAATTGAAGTCATTGCGTTATCGTCTGTGTATGGTGTATTCACGTACTTTGCACTTTCTGTACGTAAGACAAGAATTGTGACAATTCCAGTCAGAACCTTGCAATTGAAACATTCAAACAAAATTAGATAATGTAAACTTATTTTTGTTACTTATAATTGTGAAATGTGAATTTTAAATGTATTCTTGTATTGTAAATTGTAATGTAGATTTTGAATCCATGCAGAAACTAAACTTACGGCAAAAATATATAAGTTCATTTTCTTGAACTTAATTGCGAAAATGAAGTTTATTTTTATATATTAACAAGGAAGTTTTAACTGGCAATAAAACTGAAATGAAGTTAGTTTTACATACTTATAAAAAAATCAATACGCCGTGGACCACATCCGTGTAATCAGGAGTCTTCCTTCATTGCGTGGTGTATTTCTGCAGTTTTGCTTTTCACGTGCAAAAAATACGTTTCATACGTTTTTTTATAAAGGGGAACGAGGATAAGCGTGTTTCTTTTCCATAGTACACTGCTTCTTTTTGGTTTCCCCGTTGTCTTTTCTATCTATCGGCAACTGGAACTCAATTTTATTCCAAGTTTCCTCTAGTTGTTTGTTTTGCACATTTCATAAGATGTACTGTGTACACATGGGATAAATTGTATCGACGAACCGTTAAGTGTGCAAAAAAAAATTGAGTTTCCTCAAGCTCCTCGTACGTACTAAGCATCGTATATTATTCTTTCTGTGAAATATCCTTTGGGTCTTGCCGGAGAGTTGTAAGTTGTAATATTGCGAGAGGAAGACAACACATCAAAAAATCCAGGGCCCTGTTTTTTATTCACAAATACAGAGGAAATAACATTGTAGCGAAAAGGAAATGTAGACAAAGTGGTTATATCGCTCTCCAAAAAAGGAGTACGAAAGCAACTCGTCGCATCACAGGGTACTTTTCAAAGTCTGATTCTTGAGGTGAAAGCAGATTTTCCCCCAAGGAAAGTGTATATTTGTAGAAGATACACCGAGGCACGATGCTTTGAGTGCCCCGGAAGAAGACTCATGGCATTACACTACAAGAAGAAAAAAGGTCTCTAAAGCTTGTGTCACCACACGAAATTGATCCATCACCTCCTGCCCTTAATGGATCACTTCCCCAAAGTTCACAAAGGACGACGACGCCTCTTCTTTCTTGTACTTCAAGCCTATCTTCTCAACATGTGTATTTTCTTCCTTTTTCTCCTTCCATTTCAAGAAATGTGGATATGGCATGTGCACGTCAATTTCATGGAAATAATAACCTCCATGCTTTTCCATCTTTTGAGATTTTCTTACTAAAGGAAAGTACAAGTGTCACTGCAGTCTGCTTTTTGTGTCCAAACCATGCAAGGAATATTGTTGGTGACGTCTGTCTCTTGTCATCGTGTATCTTTCCATTCTGAATTATTCCGGTAATATGACAAAGACGTAAAATCGACGGTACTTGCTAGTGGCTACAGTAACCAGTAACGGCAGACCCATTGTAATACTTTATTCCGGCTTTTCTAAATGGATACCTGTTACATTATGAAGACGATAAGCTGCTCAAATCCGTAAGACACAAGACGAGAAGAGGCAGACAGAAATACAGATTGTCTAGTTCACTATTCTTCTAGTGGCATTGCATGGCTTAATATAAGAATAAGTATTAGGAACCGAATTTTTTGCGAAAAAATTCTACGAAATCCTAACCTCCTGTGACATATTAGACTTCCACTTTGTTAAACTCTATATTCGCAGGTTTCGGATTTAAGGAATAAAAAGAGAACAAGTAAAAAGCGTTGTGACCTAATTTCTATAGCAAGTGGAGTCTCTCAAGTAGGATTTGTAGTAGACGACAAGAAACGCCCTGAGAGGATTGAATTCTGCAGTTGATTCATCATGTCTTGTTTTCCTCTTTTCCTCGGAGCAGCATTGAGAAATAAAAGCTCGAAACGCATTTAATGGTCTCAAAGGAGAAAAGAGACATGGTAGTTAGGTAGCGTGGGTGGAAAACTAGAATCTCTGTTGATATAAAAACTATAAATCATTTTTCGTACACAGAGGTAGTGGTTGAGTAGTCGCTGAACGATACGCCATTGTCACACGCACGCAGAACGCAAAATGACGAAAATGTACAATGACACTGACTTTCTAGGTACCAATAAAGCAGAGGAGACACTGTTGAATTTGTCCTTAGCAATGTTCCACAAGGCTCTCCTTTTTTCCTTTGCTACACACAATTGGTACAGCAAAAATGGAATCAAGGCCGGGACAGTTTCCTGGTAAAAGGTCTATTAAACCCATGCGACTGGCCATAAAACCCATTTAGACACTGGTAGATTCCCCGCTCACGAACCGTGGAATGTTCGACACGCGGATATAATGCAAGCGATTTATTGCCTAAGCGAATGTCGCCCTTCATTTTTTCCATTTTGCCCGTTTTTTCAACCAAAATACTAGGAGGACGACGCGCGACTTCAACTAAAGAGACCCTAAAGATAAAACATTGAAAGTGCTCCAGGTTTTTCGCATTCCTAGTTTTTTCCTAAAGTAGGAAAAAATCTCCAATTTTGCTCGGCTACAAAAGTTCCAAAAATCCAGGAACCAAGTTCTATTTCTGTCACAGTGCGATCGCTTTCATTTTTTAGATTGCACCATTGATTTCTTTCAGGGCGAATAATAAAGTCTTTTCGTATCGCGATCGCGGCGTATTCACGCATTCATGTACAAATAGAACAGTAATATTAATAAAAACGCACACAAATCCAGTATGTACTTTCAAATCATGAATTCCGTTGTCTTGTTCACATGCACATCAGTCTTAACAAGCCATTTTTATTATTATTGCTATCGTATATATATAGTATTTATATGCAAACTAAAAAGACCGTCTATGTTATGAAAAGAACATGTTCCTTTTTGCGTCGAATCTCACAGTTCACAGAGATCACGACTGACTGGTGGTGGGAGCAGATGTAATGAAAAACTGAGAGACACACATACTATATTTGCCGAAGTCATCAACGTTTATTTACTCTATTTTTTTCTTTCTCCAACTCTCATTTTGTGGAAACACGTTTTGTAAAAGTAGGGAGGACAAAGAGAAAACAAAAAAACAACACGTTTTTGCGTGGGACGTTTGTTTGAAAACCCTTTGGGAAAAAAAGACTCAATAACCTTTTATAATTTAACAAGGGCCTCACAAATTCGCACATTTTCAAAATATTTAGGATATTTTGTCAGTACAAATCAAACTTAAAGGTTTATTGGCAACATGATTGATTCTATTTCACTCCCTTTGATGGAATAGTTGAGGAAAAATGATTATAGAAAGTTACAGTCATTATAATTACTGGAACTTATAAAATAACAACGAATGACCTAAACCATGCATGAAGACATCATTTATATAAAGCGATTGATTAGTAGTTCACAGGAACTTGTTTTGCTTTTGAACTTTTACAAGGACAACGGCACATCATTAAAACTTTGGCAGAGAAGGATATATTGCAAGAATTGCAATGAAAAAAACAAACGTTTGACTATTGACTAGGCGTTTCTACTACTTCTCGAGTTAACAGAAATGCGCACTTCAAAGGAAAATATATTATTATATAGTATTACAATTTTACAATACTACTAGGAAAATAAAATATAATAAAGTAGCATTAATTTGTTTCTCAGAATCTCAAATAAAGGAATCAAAGTTTAACAAGTTTAACAATAGAAATTTATTTTATGTTGGAAACTTCCAAAGTGTTGTGTATATATATGTAGTACAAAGTGATCACAATAACTAACGAGCAACTTGAAGAGCTGGAGCTTAACAAATGCAAACAAAGAGAGGTAGAATTATTTTTTTGTCAAGAGAAGAGGAGAGCAGATTTTGAAAAGTTGAAGAGTCTCAACATCAAAGGATTCAAAGAGGGAATTGATGACGGAAAAAGCAATGCAAAGAGAAAATGCGTCAGGAAGGGAAAGCATGAATCAAAACTTCGTCAACGTGTCTGGTTCTTCGGTCTTTTTCTGCTCATCATTAGCTTGCTGACTTCCATTAGTTCCAGGTGATTTGGCAAAGTAGGCCTGAATCTCATCCAGGGACTTTCCGTTCGTTTCTGGAACTACGAAAAACACGTAGAATATCCCTAGAAAGCAACATGATGCAAAGAACCAATATCCTCCATCTTCGCCCAAGTAATGCATGATGTCTTTGAAGACTATCGTCACGGTGAATCCGAGAAGCCATCGTGCAACGGTAACTAAACCAGAGGCAATTCCTTTCACATGAGGAGGCAGGAGTTCTCCCAGCATTAACCAGGGAATTGGTCCTGTGAACAATTTTTGTTTACACATGTTTTTCAAGAAATCCTCATTACATTTACATGAATATTAACCAGTACATCCATGTCACGAAATCAACTTTGTAATGAAAAGGAACGACTGTATACTATGCAATAATTCAAAGTTTGAATTTTAAAGGAGCATTACCAAAGCCAACGGAGAAAGACACTACGTAGAGGATAAGGCTTGTGAGTGGGAGCCAGCCCAGATGCTCAGGAGACTCATTACCGTTCAACTTTTTTAAGTGAAAGAAAAGGCCCAAACCACCAAGGGAGACGACCATAAAAATGTTCGAAATCATCAGGAGAAATCGTCGACCACATCTGTCCACCACTGCAGCCGATGTAACAGTGGCCATCTGTCAAAGAATGAGAACGAGAACCCAATTTTTTTTTCTTTTAATATATTGTACTTTTTTCATCCTAAAAGAAATCTTCCAAGTCGACGCAAAATAAGTGGAATGTGCGACATTATTAATCTTCGCGAAAAATCATTTCCAGACACATTTTTAGAAAGTTCAAAAAAGTCAGTGCCATCCTTATGGAAAAATAAATTCTTAATTTTTTGCCTATGAGTCTATAAATAAAGGATATTACTAGAATCGGAAATGAAAGTCAAACTAAGAGGATATCAACTGAATCAACTCACCACTTGCACAGCTCCGACGATAATCGCAGAAATGTTCTCATTCAGATCTGAACCGGCTGCGTGAAAAATGTCTACGGTGTAGAACATTATGGCATCAATCTAAAGCACACAAAACCTTTAATTTTCCAGTATGTCAACACCCAAAGTCCTAAGAACAAACTCACTTCATACTTTCATGCAGTGCGATTTGCACTTTTGCATAGCTCAGTGCATTCTATTTAAATTATGCACTTAATAATTACGTCATGCAACATTATAAATTTGTAAGGAAAGAAAGTACAAAGTACTCCGTTGACTTTACCCCAGACAATTGTTGATTTAACATTAGAATGAGGGCAATGGACGTTGGTTTTATCACGGACGAGGTAAACATATCTCTCCAACTTCCCGATTGGGCTTTACTTTCGTCTACACTTGCCGTCAACTACAATACAAAAGCAAACATGAAAACGGTTAGAAAAACCTAATTATGGTTTCCCAATTTAGCCACAGAAAATGTTTCTACCCACACGGTGAAAGCTTTTTGGCAAAATATGACATAAGAAACATTTGTAAGACTTTGGGCTCAGACTGTCTTTAATTTGCAAATATGAAAGCTCGAGTAAGCTGCTTATGAAGAACAGAGAGAACATATTTTTCTCAATAGACATTTTAAATCTTCTTTCATTTTCTCCTGTACAAATGGCAACATTGTAATATTAATAGTATCACTAATACTAGCCAGCAGTGCTAATAGCACTAGCTTCAGCTTCGCGCCAGATGCTTTAACAATATATTATAATACCGTATCTTTGTTTGAGCGTTTAAAAAGAAGACTTTCTTGGAAAACACGACTGAAGATTGGTATGCAGTAATGAAAGAAGGGCTTTGCGTAGGGAAATGGGGTTTTTATTGAAAAAAAAGGAGAGAAAAAGGAATTTTGCATTATTACTTGAGCCAACTCAGGTTCCACTTGTTGAGAATTGGAAGCTCCTCGAAGCCAACATAGAGCTTTGCTGGCTTCTGCTTGTCGTCCTCGCTCCACGAGAAACCGCGGAGATTCCGGAGTGAAATACATGAGAGCATGGAAGGCCACTGGAATTATTCCGCAAGCAAAAGCTTGCCATTGCCATGAAACGTAGGATCCAATGAAGAATCTGTCCGCAAGGTAAAGAGCAAAAGACAAATTTATATAATTTCCTGACAAAAGAAATGCATTTGAATTCAGTGACATTTGCAAATGATCCGTGAAATTGAGTGAGGCTAATGAAGGAAATTCGAGGCCGTAGACAACTAATGATATACCCCTGAGAATTTTATGTATCATTTAAATCGAATTCTGCGCAAACAATGTTAAGCAATGATGTTATTATACAATCAAAACAGCAAGAGGCAAAAGTAGTATAACTTTAAGTGACTTACATATAGAGGATCCCAACGGTCAGCATCATATCGAATCCGGAGGCAAGTGCACCACGGATTTTGACTGCTGCTGTCTCCGTGATGTAGACTGGAGCAGCAATGGAGAAACCACCACCGCAGAAACCTGCAATTTCATTCCTTTCCATTTAATGCTTCATTAAACACAACTTCATCCTTTCAAGGGCTACCTTTCAACTTAATTTCTTTCTTTCCCTTCTTTCCACTAGGAAAAGATGGCTTGTAATTTCCCCATTTTCACAGTCTTTGGCCAAAGGAACATTACTATCCTTCTATCTCCCTGTGCTACGTAATAGTTTAATAGTTTCTATTACACAACCATTCCGGTCGAATAGAAAAGCCTCGTTATTTTCTGAGAAAGCCAACATTTTATTTTCTGTTGTTACGCGATCATGATGCAACTCCCTGGCATTTTTGTCCTCATTAGTACAATTAGCACTGTTAAATCTCTGATTTTCATGGTCATTTAGACAGCTCAAACTCAGTGTAAGGTACACACGCAGCAGTTTCACTCTGAATAATAAAGTAGTAGTTGAACATTCAAAGGGAAACAAATTAAATGTGTGGGTTTGATTAGTACTTTTAAATTAGAATTTCACTGTGTTTTCTTTGAATTATGATGAGAACAAAAAGAATCTTGTGTCCTACTTTAACAAGAAATGAAACCTTTTTTTATAAAGCGCTCTCTGACATTTTGTTCCTAAAGTTGGTCGTCATAAAAATGAGTATTGAGTAACTTTTCTTTTAACTGATGCAAGGCTTATAAATGTCCTTTGTGATGTAACTCTGTAACTCGTAATTTCATACGAGACGTCACGAAAGGAAAGCAATAAAATCAAAAGTCACTTTTGAGCAATACATTTCTGGGAAAAAGAAAAAGATCATCATATTCCATAGTGACAAATGACACATTGTAGCATGAATTTGAATTCATCAGATCGCGTCAATTTTGAGCGATTTTCAACACGGTTAAGCAATCACAGCGGCGGCTCTTGTCTCTTGTGTCTCGGACAGTAAGGCAAAGAGTTTAACAACCAGTCAGTGACTGGGTCGTAAAATGTGTTTTTTCCTACTCTCTCAGAACCGATTTCATCGTCGTTGGGAAACAAACAAGATCTCTAATAAATAGTGATAAAGGACAAAGGATTCTTTGCCGAAAAAGCTATAAAATTGAAACATGTGGCCATTTTACGTATTCACCTCTTAGGGAATTTTTGAGACAAGAGCCGCACGGAAGGAAAAAAAGACGATAAGTTCGGCTTACAACAAAGTTGACACAGAATGTGAGAAGGGTTATGTCGACCATAAATCTCCTTCGGCCAAATAAGATAACCCGAGTTAAGACTAAGATAGCTCAGAAGACTTGTGAGGTCAGCCTTTTTATGCATCGCCACGCATCCATCTCTAGTGCCACAGGGCCGTGGCGTAAGAGGAGACGACGTTTTCGTCTTGCGTACAATGTGGTGAGTAATGACTTCCATTTTCTAACTCAAAAGTTGAGCAAAAACCATGTTCATTGGGCCTTTTCTACGGTAAATTTATCAAAAAAATGTTCCAATTCCAACATTTTCAACATTGCGCATAATAGATAGACTTTTGCTCCTCGTCACTAACCTAAAAGAAGGTTCAAAGGATGCTTCTTTACAAACTGTAAAATCCATTCATCTTGTGTCCTTCTCAAAACTACTAATATATCAATGTGATGAAATAAAACATTTTACATCCGTATCTCAATGAAATGGTAGAATTCAAACCCGGTCGGCAAAATAAAGTACGTACTTTACGTTCAAGTTACTATGGTCATGATTTTAGAAGGGCGGTGTATAATTGAACATAAAAGGCTTTGTTTGAAAAAAAGCAGATCATTTTTGTTCCTACCAAAATCGTATTTTTCACGAGGAAGACCGATAAAATACCTATAAAAACTTGACATGGGTATGAGTGAATGGTAGCATGAAAGAAACCGATTCGACGTCGTCAACAACGCAAAAAGGATTCTCTCCGTTTAGTTAATCTCACGAACGATGGAGATGAGTGACAGAGAAAAGAGTGCGGTGTACTTATCTCACCCGTCATAAATCTTCCTGTGTAGATCATGGCTATATTTTGAGCCACGGCGATGAGAGCCCATCCAGCCAAGAAAAGCGGTGTTAGGAACAACATGGTTTTGCGACGCCCAAATCGCTCGATTGACATTCCAACCAAAGGACATGCAGCGGCTGCACCCAACTATAAAAAATATTTAAAAACTTGTAAACAAAAGTGTGGACAAATGCAGAATTTAATACTTATTGTATAAACACTGACATGTTGTGCCATTTCAACAATTTCAAGCTCTTTGTACACAACAATAACTGCCTGTCTACTTGTTTCCAAGCTAACGCACGCTTTAGCAAGTCCACTTGCTGTACGTGTAACTTTATAGTAGTCTAAATTTCCGTCACAAAGTGGTTCGTCTTCCATCCTTCGGGGCTCGGACGAGACCCGGGTTGCATGCAGCCGATTTGCTTAGCGCTGTACATTTTATGTTACACAAAGTGACATAGTGCTTTCCACGGTTTGCTTGAAACTAAAGTAGCAAACAATGCTTGTTACTATGTATCATCTGTCAAACACAAAATTCATCTTCATCCTGGAGCTTGTTTGTTTTCAAACATAGACAGGAGGAGAAGAGCATTTCAGTTTGACTGTGTGTCTACAGGAATACAAATGGCGGAAGACAAACGTGGGAAATGTCACTGTGTCACATTAGTATTCAAGGGAAACGTGAAGATATGTGAGTATTGAGTAGACCGACATGTAATGTAATGTACGCCAAAGTCTCATGGGGAAATGCACGTGCTAACAGTAGTGCATATACAGCTTCATGAATATTTCATTTGGCACATAGGGGCAATGTGGTACATGCAATGTTTTCCCTTCCTTGATAATTTCCGTTTTTGGGTCGGTCGTCTTTGTCTCCTCTCCGGCACCGTCGTCGTCGACGTGGTGACCGTCGTCTACCACAAGAAAATTATAATGCATACACTTTCACATTTTACACACCAATGCTGTGGATGCGATCCAGGTCTCTTGATAATCTCCCATTTCCCCGAAAGTGCCTTGTCGGCGAAGATCGGGCAAGGCTGTGGCAGTCCATGAAAGCACGGCTCCCAATGCGAAAGACCCAAAGTTGGCTAAAAAGTCATCAAATTAACTATTAGTCAAGTTTGTTCATGCAATTTTGAATTAAACTAATAGTTTTTCCACAGAGGTCAAATATTGGAGATGGAGGTTAAGCATATACGCGTGTGTGAATATATTGTTTTCTCGAAAATACATAATCTATTAATAGAAAATGTGTAAAATTCTACAAAACAGATTTTCCATAATACATCATATCATCATAATTGTGTAATACCATGTAAAACTGTATGAAACAGATTGAAATTTGATCGTGTTACACAATAAACCCTAGAATATACATCACAAAATAAATAAAACGAAATAAATAAAGTCGAAAAATACAGTGTGACTAAATTTTCAGAGAGCATTACTACCGAAAACTGATTCAAACCTAATAAACAGCCTAAATCCGCGAAAGTCGTACGAAAATGTTTTTCAATCGTTGAAGTTCAAGTACAATTCATTTAAATGAAATAATGCTTTTCATCTCTATGTTAAACATATTGCTTCACGCGATTGCAAATGTATTTGATACTGACTACTGACGCAACAACGTCAGCGTTGTAAGGTTGTAAACAAAATCATAATAATACTGCGCAAATCTACCCTACACTAGCACTGTATGCAAATTAATCGTTAGAAATTAACCAATGAAGTCAATGTTATAAAAAATGGTTTTAACGGAAGCCCATTTTTTAAAAGAAATAACGACATTCAAAAAGGACAAAAGAGGTAAAAAAAAATCCTATGCAGTGTGTAGAAAGAATGTAAACGTACAGAAGCATGGTGGCATTGGCATTTGCAGCGTGGACCTTGACGTAGTATTGATCGAAAACTTGCAAAGCTCATGTGTGTATGTGCAAAATATCAAAATTAATTGGACTCATAATTCGCAGTATGCGGTGAAAGTATTAGATTGTCTTTAGTTTTTACAACATGAGACTTAAAATACATTGTGACATTTAGGGGGATTGTGTGGCATGTAATTTGCAAAAGTGATTGATAAACAAATTAATACATGTTGTACCGACCTGCTAAGGCTGCAAAGAACTGTGGTCTGTAGCTCTGTTTGAAGTCAATATTCCCTTGAGTGCCACTAGGGACTCCATTTGCCTCTCGGTCCTTGTCGCTAACACGACCCGGAAAGGCACCAGTGCTGGAAGCGAAGTCACCTCTACTGTCAGCTACAACTGAATCGTCTACAAAGCCCAAATTGTCCATAGTAAGGCAAAATGACGCAAGACGTGGTGAATAAATTGTGTATGCTAAATGATTTTCGTGTCTGTGGTGTATTACTCAGTTGCTGACTGCCGTGGAAGTGGTTGTCGAGTGGACTATTGGGACTGGTGGTAGTCGAAAGTCGTTTCCCCACCTCCGGGTCCGAAAAACTGAGCGGTTTGTAATTTAAATGCGAAGGTCGCTGTGACTGGGACGGTTGGGCAGACACAGCCACACCACGTTGTTGAACCAACGATGCAGCAGTCAACGAGCCAATCTTAATCTCTCCTTTGTTAACTAAAGAGGTGATCTCTTCATTCATCTTCCTGACAGTTGAGACAGCTTTCCTTTGAGCGTCAAGTGATCCTATTATCAACCCTATACAATACTTGATAATTGGGTTTGCAGAAATTCTATTATGTAATCCTACACAAGCACCAAGTACAATAATTATTTGTATGTCAATTTGCTAAATGGGAAAAAATATCATTCGTCTCCCCAGTCCAACTCACGTCAAAAATTTTCTAATTTTCTACCAAGACATCCAATCCAGACATAAAAATTGCAACGTGGAATTATATATTTGATTCGTGGTGATGCTTTTCCTGGTGGTGACGACGTCCGTATACTGTCTGATTGCCTTTCTTCTGTCTCTGAAAGAAAATTTAGAATTCATGATCAATGCCTACATCAAAAGGGAAAAAACAAATCATCCAAATTGGAAAGGTCAAGTCAAAAGCTCTGATGAATGCCAAGTGGTTCAAGAATGTGACATAACGCATGAAAGACCACCAAGACATTATGACTTCTTGGAGGGCAATTGTGTAAGTGAATTAGCACACAAAAATGTGATAAAAAGCAGAAGACTTATGGCTAAAATGAATTGTGTGACTTTGCAATATCAACTGTAACAAAGCAGCTAAGTGGTTCCAATTACAGAAGCACAGTATAACTTTTTTATCACAATTCCCTCATGTCGTGCGCGTGCGGCTTTTTATAAAAACAGGATAATCTAAAGTATTAGCTCACTTACTCACAGGCACAGGCTATGCCAAATGCAATGCACTATCAATCCGTTCTATTTGAATAATTACGTTTGTGTAATTTTGTTCTTTTCTTACATGGTCATTTTAGAAGCGCATTAATTTACTTTAGGGATTTTACCTAACACCTTGACAACGAAAATTCTCACCTATAAATTCGATTTGTATCAGCCGTACTATTGTACTTTTAATTATTGCTCTGGTGCTATCACCGCTTCACAACATCACAACAGCATTACATTCTGCGGACGAATGCAAATTTTCTTTTCAGTTTCATTGCCCTGTTTACTTGTAAGTTTCCTTTTCCTATGGAATATAATGGGAACCGAACGCTAAATAATCAATTACCTTGCAAACTGTAATGCCTAAAATGTGCAAAACTGTACGTCAACACTAGCATAAATGAAAATGACCTGTTTTGGTACCTTCGGGTAATAAGTAAACTGTAGTACTATTATCATGTGGGCACGCTGCTAGTCATATAAATGATAAAATCTGCGTGAATTAAGTACTGGCTGAGTGATCTTTATGCTTTTGTTTATGGAAATCGATCTATCATTAGTCGAAACTGGGCACGTGACAGTTAGGAAGTGTAACTATTACAACTCTTACCGTACTACATATAACAATGTATTTTGTATGCGTACACCTTACTATGAGAACACGCTAGATAAAGTTGCAGACTTATTTAGAAGAACAGTAAACGAAAACTCACTACCCGAGGTCAAGGTTACACAATTACACAATAACTACATTCGGTTGAAATAAACGTTATAAACAGATTAGTGAAGGAAAACCACAGAATATGTTTTTGTGGCACGAAGTGCTCGGAGACAAATGAAAACCAAGTTGATCTTGAAAGTCAACGTAATCTGTCTGGAAAGGAGATTTTTTTGTGCAAAACCTTGCATTTTGCTAATCCTTTGCTTTCATTGGCTTAGCGACAATTATAATAGCGGTTAAAAATAGACTCAAAGAAATCATAAAACTTGCTCTTGAGAAACTCACGCTCGAACCTTTCTGCCTCATTTGTCTTACAAGGGTGACGACGGAAGGAGACGACCAAACATGCATTCACTTTCCTTCTTCAACTACATTATGCTGATTCGGCTAAAAAATCTTGTCTGTATTTTTCCAAACAAAGGATGTGATGTAATTTACTACAACTCCAACGACGGCACTAAAACTATTGTACTCTGATCTGTTGATCTTCCTATGAACTGCTGGTTGACTATCATTAACTGCTGTACTGGGAAAGTGTTCATGCGTTGCTAACCGTTGAAGTGGCATATTATTCTAACAGAAGCATTGCATTTAAAACTCAAAATATATAGACCGAAAAACAATAAAAAGCTCTACACATAATAACGACACGATACTTTACAAGTTGTTAAAAGTGGAGTAAAAAGGAGAGTGTCACCTCGAGCATTTGAGGTGTTCAAAGTGGAAGATAATGACTACCTTAAGCACGAAAATTTTCTCCACGTATTGTCATACTGGTGAAATTACACAAAAACAGTCTAACATAAAAGTTATGGAGACTGCAAGTTGTGAGTTTTTAGCTTTCCAGCAAGCCTAAGTCATAACCATAAACTTTTCGCATTATATAAAATCAATTGGCAGAGCAAATGTTGATGTTGGTAAGAGCAGTTGCACGCAGAATGTTGGGTGCTGATAAATAACGTCAGGACCAAAAAAAGAAAAGTTTTGTGACGATGACCAAGATGAAGAAAAGATGCCTATGACGTTAAATAGCATTGGACCCCAAGGACAGATTTAGTGAAAAACAATACTTTGTTTCATGTTGGGTATTTCAATTTCATGTATACCGTACGAAGAATGCTGACGAGGGAGAAAAAGTTGGATTTGATGAAATGGCTAGAATTTATCAATTATTATAATAGGAAGAAAATAATGGTTTCCTGCTAGACATGTACGGATTAATAAGCAAAAGTAAGCAAAATAATAAAATGTAGAACATGGCATTAGTGACTTACTTTTAATGCAGAAAATAAAAAAATGAATGAAGACTGTTGCGAACTGTCCACACTGCAACAAATAGTGACTGACGCCTGTGTCCAGTATAAGTTCCACTTTTCCCTTTACGACGCAGTTGACTTGGAAGATTGATGTTGTCGGAGTAAATGTCAACCCAAAAATCTGGACCGAGACTGAGCTTGAGACTGGTGTGGTTGTCGACCTAGCCCTTGGTCTTGGACCATGAGAGACTTTTTGTTCCATAGTAATGACGAAGCGGTTCATCCTCATACTTACACAATACTTATGATAGACAAGAAGTAAATGAGACAGGATCGCACAATATATGAGCAATTAATTTAGTTGTACGTAACTTGTAACCACGAGTGTGTTGATAATATCTTATGGACTACAACCTCAAAGCAAGTCTTGCCGTCCTTTCCGTGAAAAGTGCAAGACATACTGTTTTTTGCAAAATTAAAATGTAATGGATGAGAATAACACGAGTAATTCATTACATTCGTATATTCATACGAAGAACCCCACATACTAATAATATTAACAACGAGAACTTTTAAGGCGAAGGCCACTCCAAGTTTTAAAATCCACATGGCTTCGAATTGATAAGCGATGAACCAAAAAGGATTTCATTTTAGTGCACATTTTAATCTCACAAAAAGCTATTCGTCAAATCCTGTGACAAATAAAATATGCGCAAATTCTCCACTTAATTACATCCATGTTTTAGCCTAATCATACCCCTATTACATGTTTTATACTCTTTGGACTTTGTCAAAACGGCTTTTGGCGTAGGTAATTTTTTTCTCAATAGGTTCAAAAGTAACACTTACTTCCACAAGCGCAACGCAGTCTGAGTCACTATAATCTCTCTTTGATAAAAATGACATGAGCTTTAGCACTTTTGCAACTCGGAGTGCCCTTTTGATTTGCGTCGAGGGTGGAGTTCATGCCTGCCTCTACAGCCTTACAGCCTACCTCAAATCTTCTCATTTTAATTGACATTTTAACACTCATTCACGTAATCATGTTTACACAAAGCTCTCTTTAAATTCTCTCAAATCCTTCCAATTAATATGCCGGCTTTGCGTTTTATTGCATTGATTCAATTTTTGGGCTCGAGCATCAAGCTTTGCTTTATTTCTTTACGATATTATTTTTTTTGCGGACATGAAGCAATATCAAATTAAACACTATAAATTATTTTAATACATTTTGCAATAAACATATTTTAACGCTGGGAAAGGTTACATAATATCCAGGAAAACTATCATAAAACTAGGTTTTAACTTGAATTGCAACAGACACAAAAACAAGCAAGAACTTTCAAATTAAAATGTTACTCAACCTTTCAAAGTGACAAGCTAAAGTTCAACTATGACTTAATGCGCAAACAACAAGTCTAAATATTACAGTTTAAAAATACAAAATATAATTAAGGTGCACTATAGTGTTATCTATCTCAGCATAAAGCCAACAAAAAACGTAAAATAAACACTGAATATATGGTATATAAACATTTCTTGACAGTTTTCCTAATTCAGTCAGTCTATTAAAATTAAAATTTTACAGTACAGTAATTACATTAATTACCTTGTGCAGAAAAGTTCAGCTTCTACGAATAACGTACTCTTCATGTGTAGTACAAACCCTGCAATGTGGTGGAAATGAGTGAAACGCAGTCCTCGCTCGGCACGAAATCTGCAAAGATGGTACTTAAATATTACATTAGATAATATATATAGAAATATTACATTTAATTAAAACCCTAAATTTAAGCCAAATAATTTAATTTTCAACTAATCAACAAGCAAAATGTTCATGTATGCAAACTGCAAAAATAATTGCAACAGTGGGTACAGTCCATTAAAATCGCATACGACCAGCAAAACTCTGCTTAACATAAATAGAATTTAATAGAGACTGATTTTTAGAAAAGGTTGGTCTTTGTAGTTAAAAGTGATATTGGACGTGGTATGGCAGTATATTGGATTTTATTGATACTGTATAAGAGCAGAGGCGTCGACAATAAGCAGTCCGTTTTGCTGAATAAAAGGGAAGTTCGCTTCCATGAGATCATTGTCGACATCCCATCAGGTCAGTGGTATATAACACGGATCCGCCTTTTATTCCCTTTAAATTGCTCAGCTACGATTCACACATTCGCACTCGAAAAAAATATGTTGGCATTTTACGTCGTAGTGCTCCCGTAACTTTTCCTCCTCCGTCTTTCTCGGACCAAATGCCAGCGGAAAAAGAGTTTCTCATCAGTTTCCGTACTTGGCCAATGGTTCCGCAACCTTACCAAAGAAGCTGTGCGGTAAACGAGACGACGAGACATTTTGTGCATTGGAGGAAGAAATGACAGGAGACAAAGTGAAAGGTCGTGTTCTAAACCAATTTCCTCAATTCCACTCCGTAACCTCACTCCCTGGTGCAAAATGGGGCAAAAAGCCGTTGTTTACTACCTCTATCTTTTATTCTTTCCTACGATCTCTCTCATTTGTTGTAGAAGAATTCACCAATACAGAATTTTACAGTCAATTGCCCAAACACGTGACATGATACGCCGTTTTCAAGAACTTAAGACCAACATTATAAAGTGAATATTTTAAGAAAGTTGCTAAAACACGTCATCTGGAAAGAAGTGGTGAAAAAATAAATAGTTGTAAAGAGTATATATGCAAAAAGACGATATTCTTATAGAGTATCGAACCCCATGAGAATAAGTAGACATATATAGTGAAGAAGACTTTTTTCGACTTAAGGACGCTTTGGAAAAAGTCATAATTTGGTTAAAGTAAAATGTCACCACAAAGGAAAGAGAAGAAGAGCAGAAGTAGAAAAGAGTGAAGAAAAAATACGACTTGTGACAAGGAAGAAAAAATCCTGTGGAGAATAATCATGTAAAATGCACAAAGAAAAAAAGACTGGAGAATGCGGAGACGGGAAAGTTAACTTTTCCCATTGGACTATTCCGATTGCAAGAGTTAAATTGCTTTCTCCACTTTCTCTTTTTCATTTACTTCGTGTGTCACCTTTCTCCCTCATTTACGGTCCCATTCATTTCTTACGTTCTCATCTTCCGTCGTCCAATGTGGACAAAGTAATTGTTAATGAACTCCCACGGCCTATCATACTGAATATTCACACATGTAGAACTTCATATATTTTAAGTAAGTGAGAAAAATATGGGAAATCTCGTCCTTCGTGTCCGTAAATAGAATTTTCTTCATCCACCTCCTCCTTTTGTTCTAGTGTCAGTTGACATTTCGCTTTCTAGCAACTCTCACAGCGGGATTTTGCTGTGAGAGTTGCATTTTACACGACATGTTGCATAAATCACACTTATGAAGTGTCTCAGGGAGTACAAGTATGTACCCCGACTCGACAAATTTATGCCTCCCACAGAAGCAGAAATATGAACCTGGTGAGTCAAGCAACAACTTTCCTAGGCATTCCTCTCATTCCCTATTTTTGTATTTCTATTATATATTTGATAGATCATGCATTTAGAAATATATATTTACTAGTATTAAATTACATATAAAATTGTAATAAATATAAGTTGCTGTAATGAATATTCGCATTTTAGAAGGTAATACTAATGAAATGTCTGCATATTATAATGGTACTATACTACTATGTTAGAGTAAAATACATTCGTGAAGAAATTCGTAGTTGGCAGAACAAATTGCATGGTCGTATTTACACTCGACTTGTACTTGTCTCAACTTTTGCATAGGAAAAAGTCAAAGTTGAGAAAAAGTCATCTGGCTGAAAAAGCGACAAATTCTTTCCATATTAAATTCTTGTTGAATGTGAACTCGGCCGTGTTGTCATAAATTGGCCAACATTTCTCACCAAAATTGAATGAATTCGTCCGCAGGGAAATACTAGCATTTGGGATCAAAAAATTAGGAATGGGACTTTTTGTGAGTGAGTGAATGGCAAGATTGCAACGGGACTAAGGAGGTTTTCTTCACACTTCCTTCCACGACTCAATAAAGCTTGTTGAAGATGGAACTCCCTGCTTGACTGCTCAACAAAGAAATCCATGTTAGATATGCGGGAGAGATTTCTGTATCTGGGCATTTTTTGGTGATATGACAAAAAGTGAAGGAAAAGAGAAAGAAAAAAGGGAGAAATGGATTGAAGTGAGTTCTATAGAGATATTCTCGTTTTTTGCTATTCAATATCAATGTTAGCAGTGACAGGAATCTTGAAATAAAAACGGAGAAGTCAATCGTCCGACCCACTTTGCACTAGCACATTTTTCGATTTAACACTCCATGAATAAAAAGGAATGAGAGTTACTCCTGGAAATATGTGCTTGGTGGAATATTTATTTTTTCTTGCCAACTCGGTCTGCGAGTGTAAATCTTCCTTGCTCATCCATACTACACACACCTTCAAGCACTGTGAAGACTTAAGGAGAAAAATTTTTTCCTACACAAAAGTATGCACTTTGGCCAAATGGAACTATCGATCTTCGTCCACGTTCTCTTCCTGCCAAAGCGGGATGGTGCACGATAGCAAACGGAAGGATTTCATTAAAACTTTGTCCAAAAAGTCCTCCTTGGTCAGCCCACGTATGGAAAAGTACACAATTTCTCGCCACACACACTCACACATGCACATTCGAATATCAAATATAACCAAAACGACTTCTCTAAAAACTTCGTTACTTCAGAAACTCAATTTGCTTTCCGCTATGTGCCATTGCATTGGAAGGAGAGGCGTGAGGTGAAATACGAGACATTAAAATCTCATCATACTTTATCTGTGCATTATTGTAGTTTCGTCGATGAGATCATCCTCTAAGCATTTCCAGGAATTTGGAACCGGCGACCTTGACGAACTTCACAATTTTTTTCGCGTAATTTTTAGGCGTCCTTTACAACAAAATTCCTTTACACTGATTTTCCCATTTGTCTTCACCAAATTTCACTAATTTATACCATTTATACGTTGATATGCATAGTTATATACTCATACGTCATACCTTGCCAACGCTCATACCATAACCGAAGCCGACTGATTAAACTTTGTTTTTGTACCATTTTTGTCTAAGATTACTTGGACACGAATTTGTATTCGTTGTTTCCATGTTCATGCTTGTCACTGCTTACAATGTTACAATACCATCAAAATGTATTTCGTCGTAGTAGCTCATCATCAACTCATCATTAAAAAATAGGAAAGCTTACTTGGAAGTATTGTGTACACTATAATAGGTTATAAAGAACCGCTTGTTTGGCCTCCCAATCAAGCCTACCTTCCAAAAGACGATACCTGATCTCCTAATTATGAAATCACTGTTCGACGCAATGAAAGCAGGATTCGTTACAATGAAGAAGTCAAGGCACGGAAATTAATAGGATCATTACAATACACGTACCTGTACCTGTGAAGTTATAGAACTAAAGACTATTATGATACTCTACTCTTCAATGCTGAACTATTTCCCAAATGATCCATCAAATTGGCAGTTACTAGGTTACTGTCAAAAGAATCAAATGTTAAAAGTCACAGTAATCGATATGGACAGTGTCAGGCCAACTCTAACGCGGACAAGTATTCAATTTCACTGCTCAGTAGTCAGTAAACAAGGTGAAGCACACGGCGACCAAGTACGTATTCCACTATAGAATAGATGGCTTGCGCAAACTCTCACTATGAAAAAAGCGCAAAAACACTCTGAACCTGTCCTGAAGGGCACGAGTTGCCTATTATATTGCAAAAAATAAATTGGCAATGAACAAAATAGTACATTTAGCGCAAACAAATAATGCATTATGCGTTCAAAGTTAAAGACGTGCTAATTAATGGTTGTATGCATCTTGATGAACGATTTGTGGTGAGGTGAACGGTCGGTTGGCATCCTTTCACATTAACACGAAATCATCTTTATTCAGGTCCAACTTTTGTATCAATCTTTACCATCATACCCTCTCTCTCCTCTCTCTGAGCCTTCACAAATCACAATTCCAACCCAACATTAAATTCATATAAGTACGACACTATTCAAGGTAATTTCTAATCACAAAGGACTATTAAGATTCAGCCAAGAGTCAACACAAATGATTGTGTTTATTTGATCACTTGGGTTTGACATTTAAATCGGTAATTAACTCACTACTTGTACCACTCAAAAAAAACAAGTAATATTGTTGTGACAATGACTAAAATGACTAATCAGTATTTCCAAGTACTTTCGACACCTCCTTTTTGCTAAAGGCTACATTACATTAACAGTCATTCAGGATTTTGATTGAAATAGTTCGTACAAAACGAGACAGTTCATTAATTACAAAACAAGAGCAAAAAGTGAAATGAAAAAAACCATAAAGCTTACGTACGTAGACGTATCATAATTACCGCTCCACAATCGGAGATACATAATAATGTAAAAATATACAAAATCACAAATTAATGAAAGAATGAAACCCATCATCTCGTCACTTGCATTCTGCATTGAAACTGCAAATTGGCAATGTTGGTCTCTCTGTNCTCCACAATCGGAGTATACATAATAATGTAAAAATATACAAAATCACAAATTAATGAAAGAATGAAACCCATCATCTCGTCACTTGCATTCTGCATTGAAACTGCAAATTGGCAATGTTGGTCTCTCTGTACATAACACAAATTCCTATTTAAAATTCACTGACCATGAAAGTCTGTACTATTATGTAGTACTTGAAATGGCAACCAGTATTTTACGATTAAATTCATAAGGTACATAAACTAGCGCATAAAAGAAAACAAACACTATTATAAATAAAACTCAACTCATAAAGACTACTATTAGATTTTCAGTACAGTAATCAGATAAATTGGTCATCGTAACGAGATTTGTATTTTTGTACCCCTTGGAGTTGCTAGCAAAAACCTGTCGGAGTAGCCCACCAAGTTTTGCTTTTAGTCGTCAGTACTGATTGGCTACAAAAAGCGGCCCAATCAAGCCAATCTGATTTCTGCTCAATAATCATTTTTCCCCATTAAATACATCCTACAAAGCTTTATAAGATAGTACAACAATTTGTGTAAAGTTAAAATTTTTGTTTGTTTGCTTTGTAGATTTTTCAGCTGCCACAATAATGTTAATTTCTGTAATATAAGATTCTTTAAAATATGAGTAAATTTTTCTTGTCATCTGTTCATAAACGACGGCCTCAAATTACACATCATTTATACATACACAATTCAACATTATAATATGAAGTATAGTAAAGATCTATGACTCACATGCACCAATAAGATTACATCTTAGAATCTTAGCATTCAAAGCCTGAGAAAGTTTGCATGATGTATATAGCATTTTCATTGTATAATAGTATTAGTTACGTGTTTCAATGTGGTCTCTGCTTTCTCTGAAAACATCGCATCGTATACACTACGACTACACACAAATTAAATCATTACTATAGTACTGGTAAATGGTACTATATGGTTATTAAACTTTGTAACTATGATACTATAATCACGGGATTACAGATTACAGTAGAATAATACAGGAATATGGAGGACGACACGAAAATCCACATATAAAGCATAAAAAAGAGAATTCATAATTGTTAATATTATAGTAAGAGTAACACAATGATTCTAAGCAGACAACACAAAGTACTCTACAATACTTACACAGAGGTCATTCTACTGTAATCATATTGAATTGGAACCAAAATGAAACGTTGATGTTGTGGTTTCGCTAATAAAGCGACCAGCGAGCTGGGCATAATTCATCCAGTGGTATTTACACAGAAACCGGAGACTCGTCCGGATCCAGTTTGTTGGCGCAATAGCGACAGCGACAGCACAGAAGACAAGGTGCAGCCAGGATTAGTAGAGGCGAAGCCAGGAGTACCAAAATTCCAAATCCTGCAAAGATGCCTGTACAACATGTAAACAAGAGTGAATAAGGCGTCCTTTGGAATTTATTTGTATGATAAAATTCATTGTTCATTAAGAAGTACAGATAATGTAACACCATTTCTCGAAAGTAAGAGATTTGCAACAAAAGAATTCTCATCAAATGGTTAAAAAACTATGAAACGATTTTAAACAATATTTAAAAGTTTACTTGATGAATTTAAAATAGATAGTACCGCCGATGAAGAAAGCGAAAAATGAAAAGATAAGAGTATATAGTATGAAATACGTACCAATAACTTGTGCTCGGTGCCAAACGACGGATGCTCTTGAATGCCCAAGTTTATTTTTGCATGGCCCTTTGTCATAGTGGCGAAGCAGGAAATCATCCTGTGAGACAAAACACAAAGAACATACGTAACGTAGAATCAGAGTTAACTGAGGAGACAAGACGCCAAATTGGAAAAAGAAAGGATTTTTACGGGACTGTCTCTACTATGTTATGTAGTAACGTAGACTAGTATGTTAACGTCCGTCTGCCTTTCAGAGTCTGGTGGTGCACCTAAACTCGAGGGAACTACATAAGAATACCAACAGAGAAAAAAGAAGAAAGGAAGAGAGAAAGAGAGACAAGGAGTTCCTTTCACAGTCACGATCACTTGGAGTAGTCGTCGTCGTCGTCGTCTTTCGCCTATACGTCTTATGTTCGTGGTACACACCGCGCCATACATTATTCATGTGTACTTGTCTCTTGCAAGCTATTCGGCCTTCTCCATTCTTTCCATGCATCGTATTTTTTTTCTATTTTTCCCACACGAACATACAGAGAAACGGGATCTGTAATAGTTTCCATCCTGTGGGCCTAGGCAAAACTTTCCCTGGGTCTCCACAACCGGTCTCTCCAGATCCAAACTTATGGCTCTCTCTCCTTGTTCTCTCTTTTATCCTACTGACTCCTTCTACTTTTTATACTTGCTCTTCAGGAAGTGTGCATGGAATGGGTTTGCCTTGTCCAAAGAGCATTGCATTTCTAATAATATCCGCCAATAAAGAGGACTACTTCCTTCAGGACAGGACTCAAAACCCAAAATCTCATAATTTCACCACAAATTCTATTTTGCGACTTCCACTCGAATGAATACCGTCCTCATGGACAAGGTATGAAGACTCCGAACAAAATAACATAATATGCCTCCTATTTGAATGTTCAACACGCTTTCAGCTTATATATAATATCAACGGATGAAAGCAATCCCAACGAGGCTCCACCACAATTCCGGTGTACGTAATAACTATAGTATACATTATACTAGGTACTACTATGGGAAAACCAACTGCCTAACATCATTGAATCACGGAGCACTTCATGCCGTGTTATACTACATAATATAGTTTATGCGCTCGTCTCGTCGTCGTCTCCATCACAATAACGCTGGAAGAAAACTGACCTGGAAGTCGAGTTTTTACTTTCCGCGACTGATTTGCAAACAAAATGACATCATAATCACGAAACAATGGCCCTTGACGACATGCACATACTCACTATGCGACGATGTTGCGAACCTCAGGAGATTGTGTAGTAAAATAATGTAAAGCATAAAAACGTCAGATGCATAAGAGTATCCAGAGTATCCTGGAATCTCGTATAAATAGTGTATTACCATTATATGTACTTACAATAAAAGGTTTCTTTTTGAGCTTTCAGAAAGTCATTTTTCCAGCAGAATTTTATGAGCGACAGCGGGTTCTATGGAACCATGTGCAAAAGCACTCGAAACATGAAGTGATGCGTAACCAGTCTTTTAAAACCTTTGCTACGCCGCTACACAGCAAAAGAGCTGAACATTATTTGCAGAGAAAGCTTCATACAAACCTAATACTTTTTGACTTGGATCCTAGTCCTAGTCTACTTGTCATTCAAAAATGCTTAAGGCTGTTTATGATCATTGTCTAATGAAGAAGATGGGAAATGTAGGAATTTGCGCCGTCCACGCAGTTGTAAGGACTAACTGTATGCGTTGAAGACAAAGCGGTAATCTGCTGAGTACTGACTTGAGAGTTATTAATATGAACAGCGTCAAATCCATGGTGTCTAATCCCATATACATAGTAGTACAAAGGCAAAATAGTAGTAAAGATTGTACATTTTCCCCGAAGCCATCATGAGCAAATTTTTCCCAAGAGAAAGAGAAGACTTGCTTTCTTTGGTATTTGCAGGTTTTTTTGCTCAGCTGCGCCATGGGAAGTTGTGCCGCAAGGGACTCATGGAAGCGACAGGCTGTCTCAACTCTCAACCTGCGAGTTCGAGTGGAGGACCACGTCGCGCGTGCAGTGACTAATTCCCGTTTGGCAATTATACTACGACACTAAGAGTTTGTCTATTCTCTATTCTTGCCATTGAAGCAAAGTGCAGTGGTCCAACGAGAGAACAACGAACTAAACACATAAATCTCTGCGTCCTACACATCAGATGTTCACGACGACGAGAAAGGAAAGGGACTCGTAGCGCCTTATTTTCTTCAAAATGTACTTCCTTCGAAGACATGAACGCAAGTTAAAGTTCAAAACTTTCAAAGAGGCATGAGACTGCTGGAAGGGAGGGAAAGGAATGGATAGTGATTAGCTTAAGTATATAGATACTTACGTCAAGAGACGCGAGACAGTACCAGCAGAAGACGTGCTTGCATCTCTTGCACATCATCTGAGCACATCCCGAGTCTTTCTCAATGGGAACGTGACAAAAAGGACATTTCTTGATAGACTCCAGGGCGAAGAGCTCTTCGTCGTCTAAACTTAGCTTTCCCTGTTTGACGAGCTTCCGTCGAAAAGCCTCGCAACTCGTTTCCGGATGCCAACTCAATTTGCACTCCGCACAGAAACTCTTGTGGCACGTGGTACAGTTGATAGTTGCTACAGTGCCCCCTTCGTCCCCTCCACCACGAGTTTTCCCATTCTTCGTATTCACGCTTGGTTCAATTGTGATCTCTTGAATGCGACAGATCGTCTCGCATCCTGGGGTAGGACACCACATCAACTGCCCATCCTTTTCAACTTCTACTCAAACAAACCACACCAACACAAAATTTAAATAATTAGTTTATAGATTCCGTGCTACAAACCCGAAGCACATAGTAGTCATGCACTTATAGTAGCAATAGCGAATGTTTAGTACGTTTTCATTCATTCTAAAGAATTTGGGAAGCAACATTTTTTATTCGCAGCAAATTGTTGAAAATGGGAGGACAAGCTGTCCCAACAACACGTGTGCCTGGCCGTCATCATCACCACAGACAAAATTAAATTAAGAAACTAATAATTAACAAAGTAAATGCATTGGCGACATGTCGCCAACACGGATGAAGCTGCTAAACAAAGGCCTATAATTTGCTGTTATACAATGCCGTGAAAAATAAAATGAAGACAATTAAAGAGAGAGAAAGTGTTAATCTCAGAAATTCTGTCGTCGTGACCTGCCCGCTGCGTCAACTTTAACATCAAATGTTTTTTTTAAAAAAGGCAAATAAATGCTTTTATAAGTATGCAGATTTCATTACGTAAAAACAAAATACGACATGATCGTGAACATAAAATATAATTATACATGATGGTTTAATGCATTAACAATTTTTAGAAAAAGGTTACCGAGCATTTCTTGCTTGTATTGAAATAACTGTAAAATTGTGTCACTTATTCAACGGGCGCATGATGGGAAAACGAAAAGTTGAAAATATATTTTGAATGCATGATTCCTGGTTGAGCCTTGAAAACTGAAACCAATTTCACATAAAATTGAAATGGACTGAACTGAACCTGAAAGTGAAAAATGGCTCTATGGAGGAGCGAATGCGAAAACAATCATGGAAATGCATGCATTATTCTTGTGCTCGCTTTCCTTCGGTGGCAAATCATTCTTTTTTTCAGACAATTCTTTGACTCCACTGAGCTACTGACTGATATCGCGTCAACTGGAGTGCAACGAAGGTGAACTTAATACAATTATAGGACCTACGCGCAGTGTTAAATACGACATAATACTAAGACATGCCAAAAAACGTCCTCATCTTTTCCCTTTTCCAACTGCTCCTTTACGTTCATTGTAAATTGTACACTGAGAAGAGTCGTCAACAAAAGCATGCGAGGACAAAAGCCTCAGAAATTAGTTGCGCTCCTGTAAATCAACTTCGTAAAAGGTGTACTTGACGCTCCAATGCATTTTCCCATTAGCCCTTCACTCTATTGTAGTCCCAGAAGGAATGAAAACGTACACTTTTGCTTTCAATTGGGCCTAGGTCACGAAAATGGCAAGCAGAGTAACGCTAACATAATCACATCACAAGACGTTTTTTGTGTCTTACCTCGATGCAAACGAAACTTTCTGTGTTTCTCCATCAGTGGGACACTGACAAGATTTTCAATCTCAATCAAAGTGAACACCCCCTGCTTGTCGCAAGTGGCATCTGGACAAGCGATGTCGTATGCTCCTTCTTGAATTTCAAAGCTCACGTAAGCAGTCAAGCACTGTGGAAAAACATACACATTTCATGTTAAGTCGTAGTATAACTGTTATAGCAAATGCTGTAATCCTCATGAGGTTGTTGGGTTTGGTTGGTAAGGTTAGGATTGAGGACAAAATCCAAACGAACAAGTCAACAAGATAAAACATATTCGGAAAAAGCGATCACATGCTTCTCCTATCAGAGTAAATGTACTTCCCATGAACTCTCCTTCTCCTCCTCCTCTTCACAGACTGATTATGATAACCTCACATAACTAAACATGAATGAAATCGTCATCTCATATTTTATGGCTTATTTACAACAATTCCTTAGCAGAGTCGTGAATACTCAGGATCAACAGTTTCACTAGTCATATCGTCTCGAAAAAATGTCTCATCGCTTTTTATAATGTTTTATCTAGCCCTCTTCAGGAAGATGTGCATGAAAAGTCAAATCAACAAATTATAAAAGTTCAATATATACTTTGAGTTCAAATTAATTAGTAATATTAGTCTGGCCATAAAATTGCACTTCAACCATCATTACAATTCGCAAAATTGCTAGAATGAGCTATATCGTAATAAAATGTTTTTTTTCTAGCTTCAACGTCAGAAACGACGTCATTTCAAATTTCTCGTCTTTAATGAACCTAAAATAATGCATATTTGAATTGAATTGATCATTTTCGATTCTTTCAAGCCCTACGCTGTTCTCATTACAAATTAGCATAAGGAAGAAACAAAGAGAAAAAAGATGGAATCACGAACTGTTTAATAATGCCGGCATATTCTCTCACAACTAACCTTCGCTAACAATCATTTTTGCAATAAACGAAATACATTGATAGACTGAGTTGGTCTTGCTAAACGACTTGCATACATGCATTGCTTCAGACGCGTTGACTTTGCAAACATAGATTTTCTTAGTGTTGGTGAGTATGCGTCATCATCGTTACGTTTTTGTATAGACCTATGCTCAAAATGTAAGAACAGAAAGAGCGTCTTAAAGATTTCTGCATATGTGCTGTTCTACTATGTGGGCAAGGTGAGTAAATCATTTGGCGGCTCTACAGCCTCTTCCTCAATGTCTGACAGGCGAGACCACGCCACGCTACGTTGAGCTCATGCATTCTATATTGTAATTAATTCTCACATTTGCAATATAACGTAATAAAGATAACGCAGAAGGAATGGCACTAATGCATGGTTAGCAAAGGTAATGTAATGATACACTCGCTTGGAAGATCTCAATGCAATGGGGCAATGGAATACGAAATGCCGGCTAAAAACAAGGGCACTAGAACATGTTTAATTTTTATGACTATTTACGTCAATTTTATCTAAATTAAGTATCTAGTAAAGGGATCTCCCAAGCCTCGAGAAACATTTCATATTCTAATTACAATCTTCCTGCTATTGATCTTAGTCTGTGAATTCATCAAAATGTAACAGGTTACATTGTCTTGGATTGCAATTTTGCAACACAGAAACAAAAATCCTCATTACTTCTACTAGTGCGACTTGCAACAGCTGTCCTTAATAAATGTAGCAAGAAGTTATTCAAAACAGAGACAAGGTTTAGTAAAAGTCATTAGGGATGCTTATCGAGATAACTTCTTAAGGTAAGAGTACTATAGTAGCAACACACTGCACAGTTGTGTTAATGACTATACATACGATTCTTAGTATTACGCTGTGCACGTAGTTACTAGTGATGCAGTACAAAAGATAAGCTGTTGAAGCTAAACATCCGCATGAGCTCTGTTCTTCTTCTCATTTGTACTCATTAGGATGAGCACTGGCAGGCATGCCTTTTAAAATAATTATCTTCTCCTGCCGTGACTCGGTTGACGGTGACCTGCGACTACAGCGGTCAGAACTTCCTATACGGTAGTAGACAGGAATTTTGACTGTGCTATAGTATACTAATTTGTACTATAATGTATAGTGAAGCATTGAGAGAGGATAAAAGTCGCTAAAGTGAATTCAATGGTTTTTCTGCACGTAATAAATGAAAAAGGAAAAGCAATAAAATAAAGGGATAAACAATGGACTTAGTGGAAAGTAGAAATGGATCACGATTCCCTAAGTTAAATAGTTACTAGTGAATGTGGTATGAAAGAGAATGTTGGATAGAACTTACTTCTCTGCAGTATCGACAGGAGCAGGCGAGTAACTCAACAGTCTCATCCATGGGAAAAGGAGTGAGACAAAGCCGACAGAGGATCTCGCTCTGATCCTCTTTGTCCTTCCAGATGAAAGAATTGACACTACTGGAGCGAGAGTATGACGCAGGACTGAGACTGGTGGGGTAATATGCACTGGTATTATTGACTGACACATTTCTGCGGAGTCGATTGATCGGTGTCAATGGAACTGTCCCAGGATAAAAGCCACTATCCACTACAGACAATTGACTTCGAGACTTTTGGCAAACTGAGAAGGTGGAAGGCTGGTCACTGGTGCTCGACGCATTGCTGCTCTTTGGAGCGAGATGTGGATGAGCATCCACGTAGTAAGAGTTGTTGCTGCTATTCCCTGGCGAGGAAAGTTTCCAGCCGGACCAAAGTTTGCCTGTTCGATTAGAAGAATGAAGGAGGCAATTGAGAGTAGATGAGGACGTTGAGAAGATCTTGTCCTTCATCACTTTCACTTTCCCTCCGCTAGAATTAGACGAGGATGAATGTGCGGTTGGTGCAGTCCCAGGCCCAGTTCCACAGCCATTGAAAGTGGACAGAGCAAGGACCGTCTCACATTTTCTCATCGACAAACTTTGGCAGGAAGATCCATCGGTTTGTCGACTTGCTCCAGACGACGAAGCAGCAGCTGAAGATCCTGACCCATTAGCACTGCTGCTTGCTGCATCGCCACCAGCCAACGCGTGCAGCGTGCCGCACGAGAAAAACAAACTTTTGGAATTGACATCCCGTTTCATGCCGCCTATGCCGCCAGTGGTTTCCATCCAAGCTGCATCTTTCCCTTCAGTACCTTGACTGCTTCCCGGGTACACGGATGAGCCACACTGATTCTTCAGGCTCCCAGTGTCATTACTCAAGTCAGACGAGGCTTCTTCGCCTTTCTCCCTTAATTTGAGCTCGTTCCGCGAACGAGAACGACTCAGGAGACTTTTCAGATTCGTCGGCATTACTTTGCCTTTCTTCTCTTCGAAAGGATGAAAATGTCGTGAAGAAGGTACTCGTACTCTGCCCTTCGACTTTTATCGGTTACTCTCTTCTTCTATTTTTCTTCTTTCACTTGCCTTTCACTTCCTTTTCGCTTGCCTGTTTTCTCTTGATAATACCCAATGTTTTGTTCTTCAGTTCCAAAAATCACTGGGAATAGTATACCGTATTCTTCCTCTTTGACAATGAAGGTATCATAATGATGACTTCTCGGAGACCCATACAAACTCCGGACTTCCTCTTCTCACAATGACTCGCAATCTTCGAGCTCTCAACTGAGGCCAATCATTCAGCACAGCACAACAATTGAGACCTGGTTTCAGTTATGTATACTCTTTTAGTGCAATGTTACAGAATACCCACAACAAAGAGTAAATTGCTACTCTGAACGGAACAACTTTGGACGGATCCAATCTCGTGGATCACATTGAACCACTATTTTTTCACACAGGAGCTTGTGTCTCACTATTCTTCCCTGTTTACAGCCCTGTCACAGTCACTACAGAAAGAAAATTTCGTTCCCAATCCTCGCAAAAACCCACACAAAGCCAAAGATTCGAAGGAAGAAAAATGTATGTAATCGAAAATGTACTTCACTCCAGATGCTGAGCCACTCACTCTTCTTCGTCGTACGACTTCACAAAATATATCAATCAATATATCAGACTTGGAAATCTGAACAAAAAAACGAGTCACCAGCAGTTACATGCACAGTCATCCCATGCACAAAATGTGAAAGAGTTCAGAGTAGCCTTTCTCTATTATTGAACGTAGAAAATTTTACCTTCAATTGGTACTAGATTGTTTCACTGCCCGATATATTTCTCCGAAGCACAAAACGAAGCAATCATTGCTCTTCTTGACGCTTGATCGCAGCTCCTTTCAGTGATGATACTATTTTTCTTTCTTATTATGTTTGCCCGAGTGATATAAAAAGCATTCTCGGTATAGCTATTTTGTGTGTTGCTTCGTTGCTTGGTTCAATTTTTTGGTGACTTACTGGTTTCTTGATGCCACACACAAAATGAAAAGCGAAGAGTAGTATTTTGAAAAAATTTCTTTTGCTGCTTTACCTCAAAGTTAAGCGGTAGGATTCAGCCATTCATTCTTCATACTGTGTGCTATTGCTTAAATTGCGTACCCCGAAAGAGAAGAGATCACAGTACTTTTCAATTTCCTCTTCTATGAATGCTCGTATTCAAAATGAATTGAAAACGTCTAGGTCTTCTGTCCAGCGCAGAGGCGATATATCGAGTCAGCCTTTTCAGAAATTATCTCAAGCTGAACGTTGAAGTTGGTTGAGTTGGACGCAAAAAGAAGATGCGCTCGTTTCGAGGGCTGTGGATTGGAAGTTGGATTGTATAAGTTTATCACTGCCGAGATTCTTGAGGAAATCCTATTGCATGGGAAAACAGCATTACAAGTCAATAATACAAATGAAATGAAAGTACAAACCACGAGGAAAACTGCACAAACACACTTTGTGCAAAATACCCGTAGATGCCTAACAGTACAAGAGAGGTTGCAAGAAGCCCCATATACTCCAACCAACCATCACCACCACCACCATCAGTGCAGAAGCCGCAAAAAGACCGAACCGACAAGTTGAGCAGTACTTTGCAGAAAAAGTGCCACTGACTCTTACTCAATACAAACTACAGTTGCAGCTGCTACTTCATTTCAGTTGATGTTCAGCCACCAACGCATTTTATAGCAGTTGGTTACAATGGGATCCCGACCCACACCAAAATGCCGTAGTAAAAAGTCATAACTATTCCGTGATTCTGTGGCCTATGGCCCGACCAATGCGAATTACAACTAAATTTATTACTCATCTTCTTCCTGACGGACTATGGCGTTTTCCTTTACTTTATGATTCTCCTTGACAAATGTACCCTACAACGGAAGTAAACTATTTTAAATGCGTTTGGCGACGAGACGAGTTTAAAAAGTGAGAAAATGAATGAAACCATTCACAGTTCGTCTGTCTTTTAATTTTTCCTACGTGGTCATAAGAATTTCCTTCTTTCTTGAGCTAATCTCACTTAACCCTAAAAAACCTTATGTGCTTAGCATAATATTTTGGCCAAACTTCAAAAAACCTCACAACACTCACAACACATACTTCATTAAATGATATTGTAGTACTATTTCACTAAATACGTAAACGCAGCTTTTCACCGCAATCTATAATATCTTCCACCCCATTCCTTTAGATAGGTTAATGCAAAAAGACGAGAGAGTATGAAAACAGCAGATGAAACGGAAGAAGATGCTGTCCAACAGTTATTACATTGAGCCTCAGGTAGTAAATGGGAATCTCATCTTCCAAGTGTTTGTGTCGTGCAAACATTTCATAAAGCAATAACTGAATCGTGGTGAACCTGTCATTGATGCTTTGCCGTGCACAAAGTTGAGTGAGGTTTTTTGAAGTTTGGCCAAAATATTATGCTAAGCACATAAGGTTTTTTAGGGTTAAGTGAGATTAGCTCAAGAAA